>JAQJVL010001037.1:0-280414 GCA_035578905.1 Stictocephala bisonia
ACATATTATTTTTGTTACTAAATTTCCTCTATATTTTAATGGTAAGTCTACAACTTACCTTAATTGTATGTTTTTAATTTTAAAATATTCATACTATCTCATTTAACACTTGTGTATGTATTACTGTGTATTTTTTATTGCGTCTCACAATTTTACATGCAAAATAGGTCAAATTTTGTTTATCCATAATTTCACTTATCCAGAACAACTCTGGTCACATAAAATCCGGATATACGAGGTTTTAGTGTACAAGGATACAAACTAAAAACAACACGATCTGAATAAACTAATAAATATTGAACACTGAATTAGATAATAACTTAATAGAGAAACAAGTAAATTACCAAAGCAGGAATAAACATCTGAATAATAAACAACATTTAGCAATAAATCTAACCAATAACAAAACAAGAGACAAGCAAACTTCTAGCTGTACGGATAATCATTTAAGAATAGTCAATGAAAAGCTTATTTAGAATATTTTATCACCCTGGGCAGATGAGAATTGAAAGAGCTCAACGGTAAGTGAAAAATATCTACAGAATTGGAGTATTTATTATAAAAACTGCACATCGTGTTAATTGGGGAATTGTATGCAAGATTTTGCTGGAATCCCAATAATGGAATCTTAATTTATTGTTTGACGTAAAATACATAACTGTCAACAATTCAAAATTATGTGAAGGTTTTTATTTTCTCACAACATATTTTGATACAAATATATCATCTTCATGGGAATATGAAAAAAACTGTATGATATCTTTACAAATCTGAACACAAAAAATAAAAACATTAAATTGTAGAAAATTAAAAGAACAACCAATACAGTTCTGTTAAGTTTATAAATAAATATTAAATGTTTCCACGGTGACTGAATGTAGGATGGATACTGTCTGACCGCATTAAAGAATGTGTGTGAGAAAATACACTGGATTGCCTGTAAGGTTGAACTTGTTTGGTTTAAATACAAACATATGGTAAATGATTTAGACAGCAATGTTTATTATTTACTCCACAATGTCGTTCAAATAATTTATATGGAAAATAGGGACTGCGATTTTCAAGTTTTGTTTGCAATGAATATTGTGTTTAGTTAGTGTCATTTATTTTATTTACTTTTTATTTATGTTTGTCTTCTTAAATATAATCTAAATTAATTTAACGAGATTTAAAAGATCATAAAGAAAACGTTTTATAAAGAAGAAGTTAATTTGCACATTGACTTGAGTTTATTTGTAAATTGAACTTATAACAATTCTTATAAACTGAGGTTATTCATAATACAGCAATTAATAATAATTAATTAATTGGTTTCTCCACTAGGCTGGCCAGTACCTGACATAAACCATATGTTTAAAATATTACTCTTACTGATAAACAAACAGATCCAACCTTACAGGTAATCCAGTGTACTTCCCCACACACATTCTTAATGCGGTCAGACAGTACTAAGTTACCACACTTTGAATTTTATCTGATGGTTTTCTCTGATTATCAATTATGGAATTAAAAATACAATGAGAGCTAAATTGCATTTTCTCATTTAAAATAGTTTCATTATTATCAATTTTTATATGTTTATAAATGTCAAATTCTTCAAGTGTGTCCAATTTGTTGCTTTTGTGCATAAAATTTCAAGATGTTCTTTTATTTCTCCTATATTATGATTTTGGTCAATAATATGCTATGCAAACGTAGATCTTTGGGTTGGGCGGTGTTCTTTATTTCTGATATTAAAAGCACAACCTGGTTGTCCAATATAAATAGAGTCACAATCATTACATTTTAATTTGTACCCACCAGTGTTATTGTATTTTTCATAGGTTTGATTTTTAATTTTGAGGATGTTATTTATTTTATTGTTTGTTCTGAAAGTTAGTTCAATACCTTGAATTTTTGAGAATATGGGTGGTACAATGTGAAAATGAAATAGTTTTGGTCTGAAGTTGCGGGTTTTCTGTAAATATTATGCTCTAATTTGTTGTTTATTTTTTCAATTGTAACATCTAAACAGTTTAGTTTGTTATATGTTTAAATTTCCAGTGTGAATTTTAATTTTGTTGAAATATTATTAAAGTAATTTTCCATTTCTTCAAGTTGTTGAAGGTCACCTTTAAAAACTAAAAATGTATCATCTACATATCTATGATAGGATGATATTCTGTTATTGAATTTATTTTTAGTAGAAAATATATGTTGATTTTCTATGTAGTTTAAGTATATGTCAAATAATAGTCAAGAAAGAGGGGAACCCATAGTTAGTCCTTCAGTTTGATTGTAATATTTACCATTAAATTCAAAATAGTTTTGGTTTAATATTTCTTCGAGAAGTATCATTAATTCATCGATTGCTTCAGGTAAAAGTTAGATTTATTTAGATGTTGTTTTACTATTTCAAGAGTTTCAAGAACAGGTATATTAGTAAATAAACTTACAACATCAAAAAAGACTAATAAATGATGTGATTTTATTTATAAATTCTTAGTTTTTTCAATGAATGAAGTTATATGAGTTTTAAGACTAATTATTATCCGATTATTACATGGTTTTTTCAATAATCTTTTCTAATTTGGTTGCGTATTTTAAAAGACAAGTGCTATATTGTAATCAACAAGAGGTCTTTTGGGGAACACCGTTTTTGTGAAGCTTTGGGAAGGCCATGTAATGAAGGGGATATAGGGTGTATTAATTGCATATGTGTTTATTTCTTCATGAGTAAATAAAGTGTTACTTTTATTTAATATTGTATTAATTTTCTTGTGATTATTTTTTTGTAGGCCTCATTAGGGAGTAATTCAATTCATTGACATTAATAAAATCGTAAACTGTTGATAAAATAGTCATTTTGTATTGAATTACTGTGCCATGATGGCCCTTTATCAGATTTATCATAATTATGATGTCTTATTTTCAGGTTTATTCACAGTCCAATCCACCCATAAAGCAGCTTGTTTGGAACACTTTATTTATTCTTGGATTGAAGTACGGTTTATACTCGTTACTTATCCTCAGAGTAATCATTACTGTTATTAGACATGTCAGCAGCTTCTATATCTCAGGTAGAGGTTCTGATATGTACATTGAACTTGACCTTTAGAAGTAGACTGAACTGTTCTAATAGTTGTGCTTTGCATTTTTTTTTTTAAAAAAAATTTTTTTTTTTTTTTTTTTGGGTTTTTTTTTTAAAAAAAAACCCCCCTTTTTAAATTTTTTTTTTTAAAATTCTTTTTTTTTTTTTTTAAAAAAAGGGGTTTAAATTTTAAAATTTTTTTTTTTTTTAAAGGGGGGCCCATTTTTGGTTTTTTATTTCCCAAAAAAATTTTTTGGGGGTTTTTTTTTGGGGAAAAAACCCCGGGGGAAAAAAAAATTTTTTTTAAAAATTTTTTTTTTTAAAAGGGTTTTCCCCAGGTTTTTAAAAAAAAAAAAAAAAAAAATTTTTTTTTTTTTTTAAATTTTTTTTTAAAAAGGGGGTTTTTTAAATTTTTTTTTTTTAAAAATTTTTTTTTGGTTTTTAAAATTTTTTAAAAAAAATTTTTTTTAAAAAAAAAGAAAAAAAAAATTTTTGGGAAAATTTTTTAAAAATTTAAAGGTTTTTTGGGGGGTTATTTTTTAAATTTTTTGTTTTTTTTAAATAAAAATTTTTGGGGAAAAATTTTTTAAAATTTTTTTAATTTTTTTTTTTTTTTTTTTTTTTAAAATTTTTTTAAAAATTAAAAAAAATTCTTTTGGAAAAAATTTTTTTAAAAAGGGGGGGAAAATTTTTAAAAATTTTTTTTTTTACCCCCCCAAAAAAAAAAAATTTTTTTTTTTTTTTTTTTAAAAAAAAATTTTTTTTAAAAAAATTTTTTTAAAAGGGGGTTTTTTTGGGTTTTCCCCCCAAAAAAAAATTTTTTTTTTAAAACTTGCCCCCAAAAAAATTTTTTTGGGGGGTTTTTTTTTTAAAAATTTTTTTTTTTTTTTTTTTCAAAAAAAAAAACCTTTTTTTTTTAACAAAAAAAACCCAAATTTTTAAATTTTTAAAAAAATTTTTTTAAAAATTTCCCTTAAAAAAAAAAATTTTTTTAAAAAATTTTTTTTTTTAAAAAAATTTAAAATTTTTCCCAAAAAAACCCAAAAAATTTAGTTTTTTTTAATTTTTTTTTTAAAAAAAAAAATTTTTTAAGGGGGGGGGGAAAAAAAAAGGGGCCCCTTAAAAAAAAAAATTTAATTTTTTTCTTTTTAAAATTTTTATTTTTTTTTTAAAAAAAAAAAAACCCCCCTTTTTTTTTAAATTTAATTTTTACGGAAATTAACTTTTTAAAAAGGGTTTTTTTTTAAATTTTTTTTTTGTTTTAAATTAAAATTTTTTTTTTTTTTCCAATTTACGAAATTTTTAAAATAAAAAAATTTTAATTTTTTTTGGAAATTAAAAAAAAAAAAAAAAATTTTTTTTTTTAAAAAAAATTTTTAAAACTTTTTTGTTTCCCCTTTTCCCCCAAAATTTTTTTTGGAAAATTTTGGGGGGGAAAAAAAAAAATTTTTTGGGGGGGAAAAATTTTTTTTTTTTTTTAAAATTTTTTTAAATTTAAAAAAAATTTAAAAAAACCCCCGGGGTTTTTCTTTTTTTTTTTTAAAAAAGGGAAAAAAAAAAGGGTTTTAAAAAAAAAAATTTTTTTTTTTTTTTTAAAAAAATTTTGGGACAAAAATTTTTTAAAAATTTCCAAAATTTTTTAAAAAAATTTTTTTTTTTTTTTAATTTGGGGGAAAGGGGGGAAAAATTGGGTTTACCCAAAATTTTAAAAGGGGAAAAAAAAAAAAAAAAATTTATAAAAATTATTTTTTAAAAAAAAAGGTTTTTTTTTTCCCCCACAAAACTAAAAACCCAAAAATCCCCTTTTTTTAAAAATTTTTAAAAAAGAAAAAAAATTTTTTTTAAAGTTTAAAAAAAATTTTTTTAAAAAAGGTTTTTTTTTTTTTTCCCCCCCGGGGGTTTTTTTAAAGGTTTTAAATTTTTTTTTTAATAAAAAATTTGGGGTTTTTTTTTTGGGGGAATTTTTTAAAAAAAAAAATTTTTAAATTTTTTTTGCAAAAAACCCCCCCAAAAAAATTTTTAAACCCCGGGGTTTTTCCCCCAAAACCCCCCCTTTTTTTTTTTTTTTTAAAAAAAATTTTTTTTAAAAAAAAAAAAAAATTTTTTTTAACCAAAGCCCCCCCTTTTTTAAATTTTTTCCCCCCCCTTTTTTTTTAAAAAAATTTTTAAAAATTTTTTTTAAAGGTTTTTAAATTAAAAAAAATTTTAATTTTTTTTTTTTTTTAAAAATTTTTTTTTTTTAAAAAATTAACCCCCCCCCCTTTTTTTAAAAAGGGGGAAAAAAATTTTTTTTTTAAAAAAAAGGGGTTTTTTAAAGGGGGGAAAAAAAATTTTTTTTTTTTAAAAAATTTTTTAAAATTTCCCAAAAAAATTTTGGGGAAAAAACCCAAAATTAAGGGTTTTCCGGAACCAAAATTAAAAAAAAAATTTTTGGGGGTTTTTTTTTAAATTTTTTTTTTGGGGGGAAAAAACCTTTTTCCCCCCCTTTAAAAAAAAAGGGGAAAAAACCCCCCAAAAAACCCTTTAAAAATTTTAAAAAAAAAAAACCCCCCCCCCCCCCAAAAAACCCCAAAAAAAAAAACCCCCCCCCCCGGGCCCCCCCCCCCCAAAAAAACCCCCCCCCCCCCCCCCCCCCTTTCCCCCCCCCCCCTTTTTTTTCCCCCCCCCCCCCCCCCCCCCCCCCCCCCGGGGTTTTTTTTATTTTTTTTTTTTTTTTTTTTTGGGGGGGGGGGGGGAAAAAAAAAAAAAGGTTTTTTTAAAAAAAGGAAACCTTTAAAATTTTTTTTTCCCCGGGTTTTTTTGGGGGGAAAATACAAAAACTTTTTTTTTTTTCCTTTTTAAAAAAAAAAACCCCCGGCCCCCGGGGGGTTTTTGGGGGGGGAATTTTTTTTTAAAAAAAAAAAAAAAATTTTTTTTGGGGGGGGGGGGGGGGAAAAAAAATTTTTTTTTTTGGGGGGGTTTTTTGGGAAGGGTTTTTTTTTTAAATAAAAAAAAAAAATTTTTTTTTTAAAAATTTTTTTTGGGGGGTTGTTTTTTTGGGGGGGGTTTTTTTTTAAAAAAAAAATTTTTTTTAAAAATTTTAAAAATTTTAAAAAAAATTTTTTTTTTTTAAAAAAAATTTTTTTTTAAATTTTTTTTTTCCCCCCCCCCCCCCTTTTTTTAAAAAATTTTTTTTTTTTTAAAAATTTTTTTTTTTTTTTTTGGGGGGGCCCCTTTGGGGGGGGAAAGGGGTTTTTTTCCCCGGGTTTTGGGGGGAAAAAGGGGTTTTTAAAAAACCCCCCAAAAAAAATTTTTTTTGGGAAAAAAATTTTTAAAAATTTTTTTTTGTTTTTTTTTTTTTACTTTTTTTTTTTTTTTCCCCCGGGCGGTGTCACTCAGCTTGGCAAAGCAACAATGGTTTCGGATTTTTCTTATTCTGTATTTTTGTTATTCTAACTACACACTGTACCATTGACTATATGAAATATTCTATTCATTATATTTTAAAATATCAACAATCGCACATTGTGAAACTAGGCTTAAGAACTCTATCAAGTCTCTAGTATACTTCAGACTAGTTTTATTTAACTCGAAACCTCAATATTATGGTCTTAAAGTTTTTACAACATTCATATACCAATAGAAAACGTATTAGGAAGTTCCAAATTTATGACAAATTTGAAAGAATGGCTATTATAACCTGGACAGAAAGTATAAAAGTTTGTACACCTGCAAGAGAATTCGTAGGGAATTGGGAGAGGTAATGTTTTTGTGTGAAGAATTTTTCTTCTATAAAAATATTGAATTGAAATGAAAAATGCCTTTATTTATGTGGCGAAATTAGGACTATTTAGTCCTCTCTACCACTTAACCACAATTGTTACTAGGATAGGTAATATTGATATGTGAAGAATTTCTCTTCCATAAACATATTATTAGGGAAGGTAATGTTGATATGTGAAGAATTTCTCTTCCATAAACATATTATTAGGGAAGGTAATGTTGATATGTGAAGAATTTCTCTTCCATAAACATATTATTAGGGAAGGTAATGTTGATATGTGAAGAATTTCTCTTCCATAAACATATTATTAGGGAAGGTAATGTTGATATGTGAAGAATTTCTCTTTTATAAATATACTGTCTTAGGACAGTTAATGTTGATATGTGAAGAATTACTCTTACTCTAAGAAAGGGTTACTTGGTGTTGGTTCCTTTATATCGCTAAATCGCTAATGGTGTGTTCATTGATGTTTTCCAATAACAGCCACATCTTCCGAAAGTAAAGCTCATCATACATTTAGAAGTGTAAATCAAAAACATGCAACCATTGGGTGGTATAATCATTTGTTGGTGATGGCACACAAATGCAGAAAAAGTAATGTTTGCAATATTTATTACAAGTATACGTTTAAGGAGAAAGAATTACTAGACAGATACATGATTCAAATTGCCACATTTTATATCGGAGAAGAATCTATAGAAAAGATATAACTCTTGATATGGAAGTAGAAATTCTTCACACATCAACATTAACTGTCCTAAAACAGTATAAATATGAAGTAATGAACAGTTCATTATATATTCTGTTCATTGAATATCACTGTACGTGTATGGGTGGGTCAATATCACTGTACGTGTATGGTGGGGTGGGTGGGGTCAATATCACTTTATGTGTATGGGTGGGCGGGGTGGGTCAATATCACTGTACGTGTATGGGTGGCGGTGGGCCAATACCACTGTACGTGTACGGGTGAGCGGGTGGGTCAATATCACTGTACGTGTATGGGTATTTTTGGGGAACAGTATCAAAAATATACTGTTTTAGGACAGTTAATGTTGATGTGTGAAGAATTTCTACTTCCATATCAAGAGTTATATCTTTTCTATAGATTCTTCTCCGATATAAAATGTGGCAATTTGAATCATGTATCTGTCTAGTAATTTCTTTCTCCTTAAACGTATACTTGTAATAAATATTGCAAACATTACTTTTTCTGCATTTGTGTGCCATCACCAACAAATGATTATACCACCCAATGGTTGCATGTTTTTGATTTACACTTCTAAATGTATGATGAGCTTTACTTTCGGAAGATGTGGCTGTTATTGGAAAACATCAATGAACACACCATTAGCGATTTAGCGATATAAAGGAACCAACACCAAGTAACCCTTTCTTAGAGTGAGAGTTTCAATTTTAAGTTTGAAAAAAATGTATGCCAAATTTTGAAGATTATGGACTATGATCAAACTAAATATTATTCGAATAGATAATAGATGGTAGTATAATAGATGGTTTTACATTTATTATACCTTTCTCCATTTAGATTTTGCATGGATAAATATTTTATTGCCGTTCTAAATCCCTTTTTCATGTATATTGAAAACATAAACATCCACATAATGGTCTTTGTCTGATTCTTTTTCATAGAAAGATTCGTTTTTAATTCAGTAAGAATACGTTTCATTTTAACAATTTGTTTAACTTTTTTAGGTTATGTAACAAAACTGTATTCATACTCATTACTTTATGGGCAACTGAAGTGTTACCAACAATAATAACATTAACATGATCGCTGTGGAAGTAACTATCTACACAACCAAGTAAAGTAGCACACTAGTCATATGCAGCCTCACACATTTTTTAAATAAAATTCATATGTCTTTGATAAAATAAAAATTTTGGAAAAATTCATATTGAAACATGAATAATATTGTTGCAGTCTGTGCCAATTTTTGGAAACTCCTCCCCTCTAACTGTATGGTGCCCCCTGGCCTGGATCCAGCTGAGAGGCCAATCAGGTGGCCTCTAGGTGGAGTGAGAACCTTCTAATATAGCGATCAAGGCGCCTCTAGGCGATATTATAGTCTTCGAGGCCCATTCCAAGTTCCGAAATCTTGAAGATTGCAGCAACAACTTAAAAAAAGACTCCCTTCGACCTATTAATCACTCTACATCCTGGAGTAAAAGTCTAATGCTTTGGATTACATTTCCCCTTAAAATGTAATAATATAAATCCTGAGAAATGGTTTTCAAATGGATATGTGTACAATTGATTCCTCCGGAACGTGGCAACCCCTATGATCTCATCTACTTTTTATATAATAGATGAGATTTATATAATACTCCAGGGTTCAATTCTGGAACCAGGTTGAAGTACGCATCAAAGAACTTAATATTTTAACTTTTCTATCCACTTACATATTTTTAACGTCATACTCGTACAAACAGAGGCGGTCTAATGTACATAACAATCAGCATCACATTTATAGTACGGTACTACATTGCATCATTATATTGAACTCTATATGTTAGTGCTGCATGTTAATTACCCTTATCATCATGAAAGAAATTGTTTTATTTTCTTCATAATGACAAAACCAAAGAAATTTATAAGACATCTAAAATGCTACCTAATTATTAATTTTTTTCATTCAATGTAAGAATATGGAGATAATATTGCCTAAAACATACATTTTTAATTATTATTGCTATTGCCATAAAACTAAATATTTTAATTACATGTAATATCTTTAATTTAGATCTAATTGTATTCACTTTATAGCTTAAGCATTCCTTGTAATTAAAATGACACATCCAATGATTTATTCATACAGCATGACCTGCCCCCACACATATCCCCAATGAAGCTTAACGTCAGTGCCCCTAATGATAAGGTGCATATGCTTGGAGGGAGCATCTATTTGATATGTCCCCAGGAATACTATCTCGGAGGCACGTCCCAGAGCACTTACAAAATTAAACTTACGACATAAACATCGAAAATTTAAAGACACAGCACCTGATGCTTGTGCTCCTAGATCCACTTGGAGGCAGTTTTTTACCTTATCCCCTGGAACACTAGCTTGGAGGCTCGTCACGAAGAAATATCAAACCAACAGAAATATATTATCAAAATACAAACAGAATTATTTTAATGGGATATTTCACACAGCTAGAACCCCCCCCCCCACCTTCGTTAGTCCACCTAGGCATCGCTTGGAGGGAGTTACCCCACCATTCATCACGGATCGGCTTCCCTCATGGATTCAGTTCATCTTTGACGTACGTGGTGAGTTCATCTAGTAAGTGTAGTGATGTGAGGTACCCAGTCCTCCGTTCTGGTGGAGTTGGATCGCTGATTTAAAAGCTGAATATTTTTTATATTTAATAACCTGCTCCGTGTATTGTTGAAAAAGTTCATATTTTGTATTTCATATTATGTTTTTTATTTTGTTATAAATGTGTTATGTGTGATAGTTTTTAAGAACTCTTAACTTTCTTAATAGTCAACCTTTGTCTAAGCATGTAGTTTTTAGTGTTTTCTTAAATTTTTATAGGTTAAAGGGAAAAATAAAAAAACTAGTTGAAAATGTAGCCTAAGAGAAAGGGAACGGGAACTATAATTATAAATATATAGAAAGGGAACTATAATTTATATATATATTATAGTTACCCCACCATTCATCACGGATCGGCTTACCTCATGGATTCAGTTCATCTTTGACGTACGTGGTGAGTTCATCTAGTAAGTGTAGTGATGTGAGGTACCCAGTCGTCCTGGTGGAGTTGGATCGCTGGTTTAAAAGCCGAATATTTTTTATATTTAATAACCTGCTCCGTGTATTATTGAAAAAGTTCATATTTTGTATTTCATATTATGTTTTTATTTTGTTATAAATGTGTTATGTGTGATAGTTTTTAAGAACTCTTAACTTTCTTAATAGTCAACCTTTGTCTATAAGCATGTAGTTTTTAGTGTTTTCTTAAATTTTTATAGGTTAAAGGGAAAAAGAAAAAACTAGTTGAAAATGTAGGCGAAGAGAAAGTAACACCTGAAGATGGCAGGAGTTTTTTATTTCTGTGTTCGTTCCTTGAAGTATTGGAAATCTCCAAATATGAATTTAAAACCACTGCATCTCCTTATACATATAGATTTATATAAGACTGAGTGGAAGAGAGGATTTAATAGCCCTAACTCAGATTTTTTTAATGAAGACATTTATTTCTTTATTCAAAAGTAATGTATCGTAAATATGCATTTCATAAAGCTTATAACGTGACCTCTAGAAGCCAAGAAAACGTTGTTTCAGGAAATTGATAACTTTTTCCTTAAAAAGATAAAATTCTGAACTTTATAAAATTTATAAAAAATATTCCTGTCAACGCCGTATCAAAATAGGAATGCTATGGATTAACAGGCTTTTGAATAATAAAAGAGTAAAATTGATGCACAGTGAAAACTAGTTAAAATGACAGTACTTTTTTGTTCCATCTAAGATATAAATCATTAAAACTTAAAATAAAATGTTGTATTATAATAAATGTGGTCATTACATATAATTAAACGTGGAAACAACGGCAGGACTGGATTTTGCATAGGTCTCTTAGTTTCTTAGTAAACAACCTTCAAACTCGGGTTCACATAATTTCTGTGCCGACAATAAGAGCTGTTTATTGCATTATTTAAAAAAAGAAACAGTTATAAAATTTAAAACATTGTTTTAATAGAAAGAAATATAATATCATTTTGTTATGACATTAAAAAATCAAAATGTTATTTTAAAGTAATGAAAACAAGTTTTTAAAATGAACTGTTTTGTTGACATATTAATACTGGATGCATACATTCTGAATTAAATTTTAATGAAAATAATATACCTAATCAAATAATAGTAAAACGATAAGAAGTGGTTGTTTCATCTTTTCAATATAGCAATCTGCATTTGGAAACTCCTCGGAGAATGACCATGTGTAACAGATCAATCAAAACAAAACGATAATAACTGGGTTCCTATCTCAACAACATAACTGTCTGCAGATGAAGGAAAATTAACTAAATACATTCACATTGAGTACGAATTAAAAAAAAATGTATAATAGTACCAGTCTGAAAAGTTACTTTAGTTGTTGCTATAATAGTCACTAAACCAGTAAAAATGTCGCTGAAGTTCCCTGAAAGTCACTCTAAGTTATAGGATTGGCAACAAAGTCACTGTCTTGAAGTACTAACGGCAGAAAATGTATTATTGTCATATTGTCTGATTTTGGTGTGCCTGCATGTTTGCTATTGTGTTCTTAAACATTTTTTTCATGTCTTGTTTCATGATGTTCCTTCAAGCTTGTTCCAAGGGGCTAGGTAGAAAAAAACTACCTCCAAACAGATGTATGGGCACAGTGACAAGGGCTTTATAAAATGCTTTCTCTTATGTTATTTTCTACATTTTACTAAAACTAATATTGTGTTCGGACACTCAGAAAGGTGAATATTGTAATTTAACAATCAAATTTCAATAAATTGCTATTGATTTATATGACATTTTTTGCAGGTAGCTAAAATGTTATGCTAAGTATTTAAAAATTTTGAGATTAGTAGCTAAATGTAAACTCATTGCCCATTCTTAAAATTTTTGTAAAAGATTTATGGTATTGGATTAGTGTGGATATAAGAAGTTCCTTAAAATAGGAACTTTGCATATCCATACAAATCCAATACTATCAATTTTTTACAAAAATGTTAAGAATGGGATGGACCCTTTCTCCTGAAAGTCCAGTCAAGTGATTCAACATATTATATATATTTTTGGATTATGTACAGTTGGATACAATAAAAAAGGTTTTCTTTTTTTTACAGTCACTAGTTCACATGGACCATTGTTATTTACTATCATTAAGACAGTTATAAACAAGACTTGGGTTGCGAATGAGTGAAGGTGAGCCAGTTTTAAGGATAACTGATGCTTAGAAAGGACCAAGGCACAGCTTATCATGGACAATGAACCAAATAATAGGATTGTTCTATAATCATTAGTACATTTGTATAAATAGCTAACTTATTCATTATTAAGACGTTGATCGTCTAGATATGAGCGAATGAGTGTAGTCATTCGCTCATAATATCATTCGCTACAATAATATTATAACTGTAGCCGACTGTTCTTCAGAAAGAGCTATTTATTAATTGCTCAATAGCTGGGGCAACTAAGAGACCTACAATTTTACGTGGAATTCGAACCAGTAGTGTTGGTCTGATTTTCAGCTAACAGACAAACCTGACACTCAGTTCTCTTCCCTACCCAGCATCCGAAACTTGACTACCATCCAACATGGACACTCCGAACTTCTCTAGTAGTGTCCACTCCAGTCTACTGAGATTGACTATGATGAGGATGTGATTAACAAACATGCTTGAAGTCCTTACCGCTGTACTGGCCCATACATCTCTATAATCATCTATAATATCAGTTTGTATATAATATCTATTCACTAGCCCCGTCTTTTGGGCTTGTATCTAGCCCTCAAATCTGTATAAAATCGACAGCACTACAGTAGCAATGCGACCTTGCCGCCAGCGGGATAAACACGCTTATCTGTTTCAACTGTACGCCATGCTTCGTGTTTATTAGTACAATGTGTCATAGTGGACCATAAGTTGATATTATGAGTTTTTAATGTAAAATCGTCGAGAATGACATTTAAAGTTTCACATGTTTAACTGTGACCAAAGAAAAAAATATGAAAATACTCAATGTTTTACAAAAACCAACTTATTGTCCTCTAGAATATATCAAGTGACACCTTAAGTGTAACGACACGATCATTATAACAGAACTAATCATTGAAATAGAAACCCATGTTTTTATCGCGGAGGGAAACAGTCAACCTTAATGCCTGCTATTGCAGATTATGCAACTCCAGTCGCATTGGTGTTATATGAACTGCCCCAGAGATATTGCAGGCGCTCTAATTGTATGGATTTGAGTTGATTATATTCAAAAAAACACTCATTCGAAATCCATATTCGCCCATATCTTGACGATCGGCGTCTTATGAATAAATAATAAATAAAATAAATACATTTTATTTCCAGAAAAGAATAGAACGACGAGTTTTATATTTTTACAGTGACATGAAATGGATACCAAAATGTATGTGCATTAAAAAATCGACTGCTGGTTGCATTCTTAAAATACTTCGGAACTATTTCTATTCCATATCAAATTTTGGCAATCTTTTAAGCAGTAAAAATATAAGATTTAATTGAATTAAATAAGAAAGATTTTTAAGCTAAAAGCCATCTACTATTTTATTTCTTGTATTATATGGCGAATATGAATTGTGAGAATAATTTTCTTTGTAATATACTTTTTCTAGAATGTAACCCACTAGAGAATTGGTGTACATATCATTTAAACTCACAAAATATAATATAACATAGGGTTTGATAGTTTTTTTTTAATTTATGGGGTGTAAAATTAGAGAAATCATTTCAAAAGAAGATACAGAAAGTTTTGTTTTAATTATTTCTACCTGGATACCTAAAGAACGTATCAGGGATGGATCATGCGGACTTTTTTGTCACCCGAGGCAATACTATCACTAGTATGCCTACTCCCAAATTTGACAAAAACATTTTTTTATTAACTACTAAAGGTATCCATGCTTAATATATGTTTAATTAAGCATATATTAAAAACTGTTACGATATTTAATTACAGTAGTGTAACAGTTTTGTAATTAAATACTTAATAACAACAACACCGTCAGTCACTATAGTCTGTTCCTTCTAGAAGGGCCGCTGGAACCTCGCATTCTGACGCGCACTCACGCTCACACACAGGATCTGCATTCAATTGACCTAATAGGCATGCAATAACGGATATATATAAATACTGTATAAATATTTTTTAATTTTAGATAAATAATATTTGTTTTCTGGATTCAGCATTCAATTTGTTTCAAATAAATAACGCGATAAGTGACGTAAATTATCAAATTATTTCGTGTTTGGACTTATTTTTAATGAAATATCACGTAGATTCAATGGAATTCACAAAATTAAAAAAATTGCAATTATTAATTTTGTTTTAATATCTCAAGACGAATAGGCCCCATACCAATTTTTTGAGAGAGTGTGTGTGCGTGTGCGCGCGCACGCGTGCGTGCGTGCGTGCGTGTGTGTGTGTGTGTGTGTGTGTGTGTGTGTGTGTGTGTGTGTGTGTGTGTGTGTGTGTGTGTGTGTGTGTGTGTGTGTGTGTGTGTGTGTGTGTGTGTGTGTGTGTGTGTGTGTGTGTGTGTGTGTGTGTGTGTGCGTGTGTGTGCGTGTGAGAGAGGGTCCCCGCCTTCAGTGGCTGGACCAAGTAACCTTCCATTGTTTAGTGAAAACCGGTTGGCAGGTAGTTTGAAGTAGAAAACGAGGAGGAAGAGGGGTGAAATAGGCGGGATAGTAAGTCGTGTTATTTATTGGATTTATTGTTGAAAACCGGTTCCCAAATGGAAGAACCAGTTTTTGCTTCTTTCCCCGAGTCCCCTCCTTCCCTTTAAAAGGACATAAATAGGTCGTGACGATTATCTTTTCTTTTTTCAACACTAAAGGAGTTTGCTGCCCACATTCCGGGAAGGTCCATTGTTCCAACCTAGTACTGTACCTTTTGTTTACTTCCCAGTTCCCGACAGCATGCTATTCCTGTGAAAACAGCAACTTGACGTTTTTCCATTATAAAATGATAGTTAAGAGGAAGTATATTTGGAAAATTCACACGCGAATAAATTGTATGGCTTTACCACCGATACACGAGAGAAGTTGGTGGCCCTCCCAATACTGTATATATTAACGACGTTGATGGTCCTTCCACAAATACACGAACGAAGTTGATGAATTTCTACCCCTTTTAAGAACGAAGTTTATGGTTTCTCCAACCATACACGAACGAAGTTGATGGTTCTCTCACTCACATACACACACGAACGCGATTGATGGCCCTCCCACTCATATATGAACGAAGTTGGTGGTTTTCCCATTCATATGAATGAAGTTGGTGGCTCTCTTATCCATATACGAACGAAGTTGACGGTTCTTTCATCCACACAAGGACAGCAGTTTCACGACAGCCATTTTGAATATTTTCTGGGTTATGAAAAGTGAAAAATTAAATTTCAAAGCGGTTTTGGCAACAAAGTAGTAAATCTAATGTGTACAGTTTTAAGTTCTTAAATTATCGTAGTACGGTAATAAAATACGAAAAACCTAACAAAAATAGAATGTTTTGAACAAAAAGTAAAATTTAATGATTTTTTTGCGCAGTTAATATCAAAAATAAAAAAATTGCTTCTCAACAAAATTGTGGGAAATTTAATTACAAATCTGCAATACCCTGTCAGAGTTGCTCTACAATCAACGGTTTTGTACCCAACCGTTACAAACCGTATATTGATGGCACTCCCACTTAGTCTATATATGAACAAAGTTGGCGGTTTTCCCACCCATACACGAACGAGGCAGATTACCCTCCTACTCATATATGAACAAAGTGTATGGTTCTCTTACAAATACACGAACGAAGTGTATGAACTTCCACCACTTATAAGAACAAAGTTGATGGTTCTCCCACCCATTCACTAACGAGGTTGGTGGCCCTCCCACTCATATATGAACGAAGTTGATTGTTCTCCCACCCATTCCCTAACGAGGTTCATGGCCCTCCCACTCGTATATGATCGAAGTTGGTGGTTCTCCCACCAATACACAAACGAAGTTGATAGCCACCCCAGAAGTTACGATGTTTTAATGGCCCAGCTGTAAGCCTACACGTAATCTATGCGGTATGGTTCAAGACGTAACCATCGATAGACGAAACTCGTATAAATATACGAGTATATGAGACGTGAAATAGGTTAAATTTCTATCAACGTCAATTAAAACAATAAAAGTAACTCAATGGGTTAATACGATGCATTAATATGAATAATTTATCTTCTTGCCACAGAATAAGCAGATATTCTGTGCTTTTGTCGTACAAATTTGATTAGTATTTCCGATAATAAAAATATCGGATATGTTGAATTATGAAACATCATCAACAAATCCAATTTTAACCTCTCTTGATATTAACATTCCTGAGTAGTAAATCGCGATCACATATGATCTTCACAAAATGCAAATAATTGTTCTTTTCTCATTGCGCAGCCGGCCAGTCGCTTCATCAATCAAATTATTTCCTACTGTGAGCGTGAGCTGAAGGGTGGCACTCGAGGTGCGACATGGACTACCTGTGTTAATCCCAGCGACCCAAAGGGCCATAAAACTGGCACTCGAGGTGCGACATGCCACCTCAGGTAGCCCGGCGAAGGGTTGCGGGGTTGTAGACGCGCTCTCTCTCTGTGTCCATATATATATATATATATATATATATATATATATATATATATATATATATATATATATATATAATAGGACCTACGTTACTAGGATAATCACACCATTTCAATATTTTGACCTAACCTAACCTAACCAACACGGCCACACTGCTAGCCGAAGCGCCATGTCGCACCTCGAGTGTTAGTTTTGGGTTCTCTTTCGCTGCATGTCGCACCTCGAGTGTCCAATTATGACCCTCAGGTAGTCCATGTCGCACCTCGGGTGCCCCCAGCTGAAGGACCTGTATGTGCGGACCCTACATTTCATTACTACCAGTACCGAAAACCTTCCTTTGGGTACATGTGAGTATTTTTTATTATATGCCTCGGTATTCAGTCTTACTTTGTCACTAAAGCTCTCACTTGGAAACAATGTTTGCAACAATGCTTGGAAACAGTACATTATTTCTGTTGGTTCACACATTTTTAATAGGTTCAATGTAGACTTTTGTAACGTGTGTTGTTTGAGTTTTTTAGTTTTTATGTGTTTGATTGTTATGGGCTAACGAATCAATCTAATATCTATAAAGCCGCATGTGTAACTCACTCACTAACGTATACAAATTATAACCCACTTCCAGATGAGCTAGAAACTTGAAATTTGGCACACTTGTAGCCCTTACCGAGCAACCAACGGGAAAATTCCGAAAACTAAAGATTTTTAATTTTTAATCCCCCAAAAAAATCATGGGATGGGAATTTTAAATTGTGTGGAGAGTTTTACTAGCGGCTTCATTGTGGGCAAACTGTTGATTGTAGAGCAAATCTGACAGGACATTGCAGATTTGTAATTAAATTTCCCACAATTTTGTTGAGAAGTAATTTTTTTTATTGATATTAACTGCGCAAAAAATTATTAAATTTTACTTTTTGTTCAAAACATTCTATTTTTGTTAGGTTTTTCGTATTTTATTACCGTACTACGATAATTTAAGAACTTAAAACTGTACACATTAGATTTACTACTTTGTTGCCAAAACTGCTTTGAAATTTAATTTTTCACTTTTCGTAACCTAGAAAATATTCAAAATGACTGACGTGAAACTGCTGACCTTTTTGCAGAGTTAAGGTTGTTGTTATACTGACGCTGTAATATTTAATTTAGATAGAATCTAACGAAATTTTCAGATTAAAAATTAAGTCATTTACATTTTATGGTACAAACTATAGTATCCTCACAAAAAGTCGGTAAAGTTGAGCTTTGTCGAAAACATGTGATTTTTTGGATGAGTTCCTCCCCTTTAAGCATGATTAAAATGAGCTAGAAACTTAAATTCTTACACACTATCTACCTTCACTTTTCTGTCAAGAAAAATGCTATAAAATTATATTTTGCACTTTTCATAACCCAGATAAAATTTAAAATGGCTGACGTGAAACTGCTGACCTGTTTTCACAGTTGAAGTTTTTATTTTACTGACGTTGTTTTACAGTATTTACTTTAGATAGAATCAAACGAAGTGTTCAAATTAACAATAATATTTTGTACAAAAATGTCTATATACATTTTTATGGTACATACTGTTCCTTCACAATAAGTCGGTAAATTTGAATTTTGTCGAAAACATGCGATTGAAAAAAAAATAATTCATCCCATTTAAATATGATTAAAAGAAAGCTATAAACTTAAAACCCTACATAATATTTATATTCACTTTTATTTCATCAAAAATGATATAACATTTTATTTGGCAATTTCATAACCTAGACAACATTCAAAATGGCTGGCGAGAAAGGTTTTTGTTTTACTGAAGCTGTAATATTTAGTTAATATAACATAAAATTAAATATTTATGTTGACAATTAAATTACCTAAAAAACATTCACTATACGTTTTGTGGTATATTCTACCGTTTCCTTAAAAAATCGGTAAAGTTGAGATTTGCCAATAATACGTAATTTGTTTGAATAGTTCCTCCCATTTAAGTATGAATAAAATAAGTTGGAATGTATAAACCTTACAGAATATTCAACTGTTTTTATATTTGACATTTTACCTTTCAAAACAAACAAAAACTTCAAAATATTTATATGAAAATGCTGTCTTTCGTTTACTGTTGAGTTATTTGTTTTTCTGTAGTTGCAAAATTTCGTTTAGAAGACATCAAATGACGTTGTTTAATTCACAATAACGTTTACTACAAGAATGTTTATATACTTATATGCTGTATATGTAACAGTTTCCTCGCAAAAAGTTGGTAAGTTGAGCTTTATGTAAGTTAAGCTTTGTATATATAATCCCATTTAAGCATGATTAAGACAAGTTGGAAACTTAAAAACCTTTCACACTATTTTTATTTACCACTCTGTTGTTGACCAGCTAACCACTTATGATTATCTTGGGTAGACCCCCCTCCCCAGTGATCATGTTGGAGGCCCCTGTGATCAACTTGGGGGTAATCACCCGTTATCATCTTGGTAGCCCCATGGTGAACTTGACTATAGTAGACCAACACCTACTTTGAGGCGGAAAACGCAGTCGACCGCACTAATAGCCCACCTTTCGAAGTCATTGTCACCCGTAAGCTGGGTCGGGAGGCCGGCGGGCAGCCAATTAGTCACACGTATTGCTCCGAGTACCGATATGATTTTTTCCAGATTCAATTTTATGGAAATATAAGTCATGTTACGTTATTCATCGCGGCCTGCTGTTAATCGTGATATAAAATTTGACGCAAATCGTTGAAAATTGAGTGGTTAAAATGCACTTACTTAATGTGTTTGAAACAGTAATAAGGATTTAATTTAATAATACTACATAAATAAAACTAGAATCATGTATTTACAAAAGAAAAAAACATTACACAGTCATAAACAAACGAACCAAGAAAATTTACAATTAAAAAATATCGCTTAATGGAATTAATAACTGATCAGTATTGTAATAATGTTAAATTAAACCTATTTTAACTGTATTTACAAAATAAAAAAAAAAAAAACATTGCACAGCCATTAACAAACTAGCTAAGATCAAAATACACAACAGAGTTGATGTATTTATCTTGATCTTAAGAACGAAATACAAGGAAAACGTAATGTGTCATTTTAAAATTCACAAACATTAAAAATATCTAACAATTTTAGAACAAAGGAAGACAATAATTAGACTCTATAGAAGTATTTTACATCTATTTACATTACCAAAAAGGTCCAATAAACATAATTAATAACAAAATAACAAAAATAACAAAAATAAAATGAATGGATAACATTTTTAAACATTTAAACAAAGCAAAGCAAATTATGTACACTGACAGATAATAATAAGCAGCCGAATAAAGTAAACCATTTAACTGCCATATTAGAAGTAAAATATTGAGTCATTTTAGGCGATTTGAATTTTGTTTACACGCTCGGGCAATCCTAAACTATCCTAAACGTACCCTTATTTACGTCAGAGCTTTATTTGTATAGCCCTAATATAGATATAAACTAGTTACAAAATTCCATCAAGATCCCACATATATGCCTCAATTTTCTTCACATGTTCGACACACTTTTTCCAGTTCTCGGCAGTGACGTTGTTTATCGCCTTATGTAGATCCTCTTCAACTGAAGACATATTGTAGTCAGTATTGGTCATGGCAACAGCATTTTTGACTTGGGCCCATACCAAATCTATCGGGTTTAGGTCACAGTGATAAGGTGGGAGACGGAGTACCGTGTGACCATGTTCTTCGGCGATTTTGTCGACTTTATACATCTTGGCTTCCATTTTAAAATGCGGTGGGATACGGTCGAGTAGTTCTGCCTTGACATCTTTTTGATTGTATTCCACGCCGTTCTCTGTCAGCCACTGTTGAATCTTGAGTTTGTTCCAGCTCATGTTCGGAAGTTTTTTTAATGTCTCACTATGATAAGACGCGTTATCCATTACAATTACGCTATCTGGTGGAAGTAAGTGCATGATTCCGGAAAATCACTCTTCAAAGGCAGCCGCCTATGTGCACAACAATATGGCGTCCACCTCTCCCAGGAAGATTGTGCAGGCCAGTTGTTTCTCCATATTAATTAGAACGCTTGCTTTGCCGACTTTATGTAACTGGGCGTCCATGCTTTCTTCACTGTGTGTCCAGCGTTGCACCACGTTTCATCCAAATAAAAAATCTTCTTTCCCTCTTCTCTAAATTTCTTAATTTTCATTAGATATCCTTTCCGCCAAAGTATGATATCTTGCCGATCAATCAGTATGGCCCGGCGATTTCTTTTTTCGTACTTAAAACCTAGATCAATCATCAGTTTTCTCGTGGTTTCTTGGCACATATTTGGAAGCTCGGGGTCATCATTGATCATTGCATTGACTTTTTTTACTGTAGGTGGTATGTTTTGCCTTAGTAGCGAATGAACTTTTCTTTTGATACTATTCTTTTGGAAATCGTCGAAAATCGCCATCCTTGTTCGTTTGCCTACTTGACGAGGACGTTTCTTTCCGGGTGTCACAACAGGGCCGTCGTTCGCTTCTTTTCTTAGCCGCTCCACAGTCGCTCTGCTCGATCCTGTCAACACGCCTACTCTTTCCGCCACATCTCTCTTCGACATTCCCGGATTTTCTGTTCGTAAGACACCGTAAACTTGTAAAATAAGACGTCTTTCCGCACTGGTGTATGCCTGTTTACTCTTAGAGGTGATATACTTCTCCGGAGACGAAGCCCTAACTTCTGCCATTGCACTCACAAATTTGATTCTTCACCGAATAACCCGCAAACATAAACTGACCACAGCGACTAAACAGTTACCTCAGTAGAATATTAGTAACATTAGTGGAACTTATGTATTCCCAGAATACATAATTAAGGCCGGATGTTGGGACGGCCAGAACCGAAGGGAAGTATGAATCACGTCCATCCCTTTGCTAATGATGCGGAACCAGTAATGACCGTGGTGCATCGATCATACTAAGCATGAAAGATTTGAGTTAATTTAGTAATCAAAGGTAAACTTTCCATCCAAAACCATAATTTTTAATTCTCGTCGCATCCTCGTAGTAAATCGAACAGGTTTCGTTTAATATTACTACAATACTTAAGAATTATAAGAAGAATTATAGTTCCATTTAAGCACTCTTTTTTAATTTTCAATGTTCTTGGTTCGTTTGTTCATGACTGTGTAATGTTTTTTTCTTTTGTAAATACATTACTCTAGTTTTATTTATGTAGTATTATTAAATTAAATCCTTATTGCTATTTCAAACACATTAAGCAAGTGCATTTTAACCACTCAATTTTCACCGATTTGCGTCAAATTTTATATCACGATTAACAGCAGGCCGCGATGAATAACGTAACATGACTTATATTTCCATAAAATTGAATCTGGAAAATATCGTATCGGTACTCGGAGCAATACATGTGACTAATTGGCTGCCCGCCGGCCTCCCGACCCAGCTTACGGGTGACAATGGCTTCGAAAGGTGGGCTATTAGCGCGGTCGACTGCGTTTTCCGCCTCAAAGTAGGTGTTGGTCTACTATAGCTCTACGTGATCAACTATCTTGGGTAGCCTGACGTAAACAAATTCTAACCCACTTTCAGATAGGTTGGAAACTTGAAATTTGGCAAACTTGTGGGTTTTACTGAGTAGCCGATGATAACATTTCGAAAACTAAAAAAATTTAGTTTTTAACCCCCTCAAAAATCAAAATGGCGGATGGGCTTTTTTACCTGTTTGCAGAGTTTTACTTACGGCTTGATTTTGGCTTAACGATTGGAAATAGATCAAATGTGAACATATTGCAGATTTGTAATTAAATTTCCTTCAACTTTGTTAATGAGCAACTTTTTTGTATTTTTGATAGGCCTACTAACTATGAAAAAATCGTTAAATTGATATTTTCGTTAAAAAATTATATTTTTGTTAGGTTTTCCGTATTTCATTGCTCTTTAAGATATTGTAAGAACTTGAAACCTTACACACTGTCTATCTTTACTACTTTTTTACGAAAACTGCTATAAATTTGTTTTGTAACTTTTCATAACCTAGAAAAAAATCAAAATGGTTGACGTGAAAACGCCGACCTGTTTGCAGAGTTGAAGTTTTATTTTATTGAAGCTGTAATATTTAGTTTGTACAAAATCTAATAAAATATTTTAATTGACAATGAAATAGTGCACAAAAAGTGGCATATACATTTATGTGGTGTGTACTATAGTTTCCTCACAACAGGTCGGTAAAGTTGAGATTTTGTCGAAAACATATGATTTTTTAGTAGTTCCCATTTAAGCATGATTAAAGGAAGATAGGGCTTAAAAACTTATTCATTATTTACCTTTTCTTTTATTAAAAAAAGTTGATATAAATTTAGAGTTTGCACTTTTCATAACCCAGAAAATATTCAAAATGCCTGACGAGAAACACTTACCTGTTTGCACAGTTGAAGTTTTTGTTTTACTGAAGCTGTAACGATAAGTTTAGATAGCATCTAATGACACCCATTATTAACTTTGGTAGCTTCCATTATCAACTTTGGTACCAGCCTTGATTATAATCAGGTACCAATCATGGTAATCTTGGTTAACTCCCCTTGATCAACTAGCGTAGCTTCCGTGTTCAACATGGGTAGGTCCTGGTGATTAACCTGGGTAGCATATGTGACCAGTTTAGCTTGGGTAGCCAATCGTGATCATCTTGTGTAGCTATTGATGCTCAAACCTATAGCGAGTTCTTAATCAACTTGGCTAGCCCCCGTGATCAATTTGAGTATCCCACGTAATTAACTTAGATGGCCAACCGTGATCAACTCAGGCAGCCAACCATTATACACTTGGGTAACTCCTCATGATCAATTTGGGAAGGCCCTTGGGATCAACTTGGGTAGCCTCCCGTAATTAATATAGCTAGCCCCAGCGATGAACGTAGGTAGCCCTTGTGATCATTTTTGGTAGCCCCAATGATCAAGTTGGGAAATCCCTGTTATCAACTTGGGTAATCACCCGTAATGACACGTTATCTACCTAGGTCTCCCTTAATCAACATGAGTCGTCCTCGTGATCGTTTTGGATGCCACTCATCATTAGCTTGGGTAACTCCCCCCCTTTATCATCTTGTGTAGCCCTCTATAATCAACTTGGGTAGTATGCCGTTTTCAACTTAGGAAACCCTCCGTGTACTATTTTTCCAGCCCTTCTTGATGTGATCAATCTCTGTGTTCAACTTGGATAGTTCTCCGTGATTAACTTGGGTAGCAACTGTAATCAACCTATGTAACTACTGTGATCATCTTCTATAGCCCCCATAACCAACTTGGGTAGTCGACCGTCAAAAACTTAAGTAGGCTCCCCGGAATCAAATCACTAAATACCCGTGATCATTTAGCAGCTAACTATACTTGATTTAGATAACCAACCATGATCGTCTTAGCTAGACACCCGTGATCTTCTGTGAAATCAATACGAAGGTGTTGAGGTCACCGATGATCAACTTAGTTAATCATTGATCTACTTTGAAAGCTCATGATTAATTTTTAAGTCATAATGAAGCCAAGAGTTGGGGGGTCATAATGGGGGTTTGGGGGCGAAGCCCCCAACGAGCGAAACGAGTACATTAATATGACATTCCATCGTATCCTGAACCCAATTATAAACTTCTACTGCATTCAGGGTGTTCTGCTGACCAGACCTGTAGAGATGAAAGAAAGACCTTGGTGTTGTATTCACTTCCTCTCTGAGCTGTCAAACACTCGTCAATAAGATTTGCAACAAGGCTCTTGTTGAAACAAGGTTTCAACTCGAAACAAGGTTCTTGGCCTTCTTTACAGAGTTCCAAGACCTTTACATATGTATTTGTATACTGCTGTTTGGTGAGACCCCACCTTGAGTACAACAGTGTCGTATGGCCACCTCACCAATTAACTTGTAGGTGTGAGACTTGGATATCGAGAAGTACCTGTGCAAGATGTTCTTTAACGTTTGGACCTTCCTTCCCTTGAATCAAGGCGCTTCAATCAGGATATGCTGTTCCTATACAAGGTGGTAAATGGAATTTCCGATTGTCCTTATCTCCTGGAGAGAATTCACTTCAGAGTACCTTCTAGCACGAGATATAAAGCTCTCTTTGCACAACCCTCTGTATCTACCTCCTACGCCGCAAATAGTCCCATGGTACGAGTTCAGCATCTAGGTAACACACTTCCAGACCACATCGACTATTTCTGCCCATCAACTGCATCTTTTAATCCTCAATTCGATCTCTAAATCAATGATTGCTTCGACATAAGTTCTGTTATTTAGATTTTCTATCAATGTTAGGGGCCTATATTGTATTCTTTGTAATTAAATGGCTAAGCCGTTGGAGGAAAATAAATAAACAAATCAAACATTCACAACTAATAAATTAACTAAGATTTTATGAAGATTAATTAATAACTTAATAGGCCATTCAGTATAATAAAATTAATTTATACTTAGAATATTTAACTATAATTTTTAAAATATATATATGTTATCATTTTTTATCAAGGTGTGTCTTTTTTACGGAAATTTATGGACTAGATTGTATGTCGACAAAGGTATAATGCACAGGGAAACTGCAGATGTTTGACGGCCAACACTTGACCTATTTCCTGCTTGCCGACGATTGAGTGGAAGACAAAATAATAGTTTGTTTTGGGGAAAATGCGAAAGAATGTATGTTAACACACATAAAACTTTTTCAAATATTGCATATTTAAACGTTCTAGTAAGCAATTTACTCACATATATAGTAAACATTGTAACAGGTCCACCAAATTGATGAATAATTTAATTAATTTAAATAAATAATAAATTATTGCATTAAAGAAAGGGATATATTTAATTGGAATAACCAATGAATGTTCAAATTATATTCGAGAATTGTTGTGAGTAAACCACTAGTTAGATAGAGAAGCAAACAGAAATATTTATCCCAAACAGACGCTTGAAGCCATAAACACATTCCTTTCTTTGTTACCAATTCAGACATGGGTTGGGTTATTCCAGGAAAATGTCGCAGTAACCAGATGTTGGACGAGTCTAGGAGGCACCGGTTGACAAAACAAGAGACACATTCAACTTATACGGTGGGTTGCGATCTACAAAAACTGAACACCAACAAAAACGGAAAATAGTGACGTCACAGGGCGCAGCACAGGACAGCGAATGAAAACGTATCAAAAACGAATAGCAGACGACCTTTTTGTGAACTCTAAAAAAAAGGAAGCACGCGATAGGCTGACGAAATAAAGGAAGGGAGAACCACGTGCGTATTTGAAACGGATGGAAAGTGACGCCAACTGAGAGGGCACTCTTTCATTCTTTTCTGAACTATCACAAGGGTAACTATGTTGAGGTCCTCAGGACTCCAACTAGTTGTACAAGTGTTAAAAAATCTCACTATTTAACCTAATTAAATTCAGTTTCTGTGTTCAGTAAACACATTAAAATTTGTATTAAAAAACTTTTTGTGTGGTTTTAGTCCAGTTTGATAGAAATAAATCGGTGTTACAATGAGGTCTTTCCAGAAGTGCGAGTTGCTCAGATAAGTGTAGATATAAGTCTTTTGTAAAAATGTTACCAATAATTAAATTTTAGTTATTTAATCAAAACTAAAATTTCATGTCATAACAATATTTGTCAGAAAATGAAATAGAGTAAATTTCAAATTAATGCTAATAAAATGATGTTAAAGAGTAAATCTTGATTTCTTGTATTATACAGCTCCACCGAATTACCCACATTAAAACCCTGAGAAAGAGTTAAATAAAGTTAAAGAATTTTAATTTAATGAATATTTTGATTAAATTAATTGAGAAAATGTAATTAATGTAACATCACATAGGTGTGAAAGGTTACGGTTTGGAGCCCTAAGTGGCGACAATTCATTTAAGAGTAATACTTTTAATTTAATAAATTGTTATCAATTTAATTAAATAATTTAAATCAATGTAACAACCTCATTAGAGAGGGCAGTGGTTACAACATGCTGATTTTGGGAGCATGGATGAAGAAACTAATAAAACACGATTTCATTTCCCCTATAGTTTAATGTATTCATTGATATAAAGAAGGAATCCTATTGATGTAGGGTGAAATCCTGGCACAGACCTGAATTTCGGAATGGCTGTTACATTTGTTATTAGCCCCCATAAACAAAACCCATAGTCTATACAACGAATCCAATAAATTACGACAGCTTAGTGATAGCCACTGTTATGCCAAAATCATTGTAAAAGCCATAAAATTGTTTTTCCGGATAACGTGATGGGCCTCAGCATTATACAATTATAATGGCGAGGTCAGGGTCAGGTCCAACTCAGGTACCTGACCACAAAAGTGTAACGAAGCATATTTCGACTGTAACGAAGCATATTTCGACTGTAACGAACTGTCCAGTATTAAACGACCATAGCTGAAGGAGTGGACTGTAGCTGGGCAATGTTTCGTGAAATGTGGACTGACGATGTTCTTTGTGCTTGTGCTAAGTGGTGGTAGACTCGGTAATTTTATCAAGAAGTTCCTATGAAGGTCAAAACATAGGAATACCGGACTGTCCGTTACATGGACTCTTCGTTACAGTCGAAATATGCGGACATATCTTTACCTTTCTGGGGCTGCTTACCTTTGGGTCTCGCACGTCCTATGAAAGTGAAAACATAGGAATACCGGACAGTCCGTTACATGGACTCTTCGTTACAGTCGAAATATGCGGACATATCTTTACCTTTCTGGGGCTGCTTACCTTTGGGTCTCGCACGTCCTATGAAGGTCAAAACATAGGAATACCGGACAGTCCGTTACACGGACTCTTCGTTACAGTCGAAATATGCGGACATATCTTTACCTTTCTGGGGCTGCCTACCTTTGGGTCTCGCACGTCCTATGAAGGTCAAAACATAGGAATACCGGACAGTCCGTTACACGGACTCTTCGTTACAGTCGAAATATGCGGACATATCTTTACCTTTCTGGGGCTGCTTACCTTTGGGTCTCGCACGTCCTATGAAGGTCAAAACATAGGAATACCGGACAGTCCGTTACACGGACTCTTCGTTACAGTCGAAATATGCGGACATATCTTTACCTTTCTGGGGCTGCTTACCTTTGGGTCTCGCACGTCCTATGAAGGTCAAAACATAGGAATACCGGACAGTCCGTTACACGGACTCTTCGTTACAGTCGAAATATGCGGACATATCTTTACCTTTCTGGGGCTGCTTACCTTTGGGTCTCGCACGTCCTATGAAAGTGAAAACATAGGAATACCGGACAGTCCGTTACACGGACTCTTCGTTACAGTCGAAATATGCGGACTTATCTTTACCTTTCTGGGGCTGCTTACCTTTGGGTCTCGCACATCCTATGAAGGTCAAAACATAGGAATACCGGACAGTCCGTTACACGGACTCTTCGTTACAGTCGAAATATGCGGACATATCTTTACCTTTCTGGGGCTGCTTACCTTTGGGTCTCGCACGTCCTATGAAGGTCAAAACATAGGAATACCGGACAGTCCGTTACACGGAATCTTCGTTACAGTCGAAATATGCGGACATATCTTTACCTTTCTGGGGCTGCTTACCTTTGGGTCTTGCACGTCCTATGAAAGTGAAAACATAGGAATACCGGACAGTCCGTTACACGGACTCTTCGTTACAGTCGAAATATGCGGACATATCTTTACCTTTCTGGGGCTGCTTACCTTTGGGTCTCGCACATCCTATGAAGGTCAAAACATAGGAATACCGGACAGTCCGTTACATGGAATCTTCGTTACAGTCAAAATATGCGGACATATCTTTACCTTTCTGGGGCTGCTTACCTTTGGGTCTCGCACGTCCTATGAAGGTCAAAACATAGGAATACCGGACAGTCCGTTACATGGAATCTTCGTTACAGTCAAAATATGCGGACATATCTTTACCTTTCTGGGGCTGCTTTCCTTTGGGTCTCGCACGTCCTATGAAGGTCAAAACATAGGAATACCGGACAGTCCGTTACATGGAATCTTCGTTACAGTCAAAATATGCGGACATATCTTTACCTTTCTGGGGCTGCTTACCTTTGGGTCTCGCACGTCCTATGAAGGTCAAAACATAGGAATACCGGACAATCCGTTCGTTACACGGACACTTCGTTACAGTCGAAATATGCGGACATATCTTTACCTTTCTGCGGCTGCCTACCTGAGTTGGGTCTCGCGCGTCCGGTCACGGGTGTTTTCGGAAGTCACCTTCAAGCCGTCCACTATTTTATCAATAAGAATTGAAACGAAATACACTCTCCACATAATTCTGCAATATACTATTTGCCCTATTTTTTTCTTACTAAGGAAATTTGTTCTACAATGAGTTCCATACTATACTCTATTTCACGTTGAGAATGCAACATAGGTATTATGGACAAACATAGGGCTACTAGCTGGTGCAAAAATATAGAGCACTGTCTGTCTGCCTACTGTCATATAACATCCTCAAGGGTCTGCTCGGATATTATATTATAGTATTTTTGTTAAAAAAACAAATGTCTAAAATGTCTCATAAAATTTAATTAGGTATTAAATAGTGTATAAATCGATCATCGTTAGTTAAACATGTATTTAAGGAACAAAAAAATTATTAACTATAAAAGTCTGTAGATATTTTCGTATATGTTTGTTCATTTACAAGAAAATTGTTACTAATAAAAAAACAAATATAGTAAAATAGAGAATAAATTATCAAGTATAATGCTGTAAATTAATGTCTACTTGAAGGAATAAAGTTTTAATTATCCTATTCCAAGACAAAAATTGAACGTTTATTTATTGGTACAACCCATGTTTTGTACCTAAATTACATTTAGGTTGAAATAATGAATAGATTTAGTACAATTACGTTTGTATATAATAGTTAATGTTAGGTTATTACACGTATTTTTTTTAACGATATTCAAGAAATGTAAGAATTGTGTTACAATAAATAATTAATTAGGTTTAGTAAAAATAAGCTTTGAAACAAATAAAAAACCAGCTCAGTGTGTGTCCTATATTATCCTATCTGTAACCCATCAATACCTCAACTGAGGACAAGGCGGGCGAGTGACTTGTTTGGGTCTTTCGCTCTTTTCACCTTATCTGTTGATGCAAAGGATTAAACAAACCCCAAAGAAGGAAGTGTTGGAAGGAGGTTTGTGGCTATTGTTTGTATTTTTCTTAGTGTCCTGAAAAAGTGATCGAGTGAATTCAATAATTATAATTTTAGTTATCCAGTGTGGTCTTTAACAATGGAAAAAAGCCAAAGGAAAAATAATTAAAAGTGGTGAGAGGAAAGCAGTGTTAAATGTATATAAGTATTTCGAAAAGTGTTACCCGAATAAAAATGTCACTTTTGAACTAAAAAACCAGTGAGGCTACGTTAATTAGTGAAAGAACTAGGACTGAAGAATTGTAAGTTAAGAAAGGAAGGAGATTGTGGACAGATTGTCACGCCAACAAAAATACATAAAAAAATAAAATATAAAACAACAAATTACAGTTAATTGTTATCTTAATTTTGATTAAGTTTTTATCAAAATTAAAAAAACTTCCTCCAGAGGAGATATGTTGATAACACTTAACTGATTTCAAATTCTTCGTATGCTTAAATGAACAAATTAAACAAAAAAATAGTGTTTATATATATATATATATATATATATATATATATATATATATTCAAAGAGAGTTAATAAACAGTAATAAGTTTAGATCGACAACTTACTAAACTTTTGGAATGAGTAGGTTACTAAGATATAAATGTGATTACTGATACACTATAAAACACCTACTGTATTGTAAATGATTTGATGTCCTGTTAAATAACTAAAATAATAACTGGCTTTATAGCTGTACTTTTCATTGCGTAATATTATAAATTCAACTTTAAAGAACATATTTTTAGCATAATAGGTTTTATATAAAAATAAATAATAGTTCTCCTTGGTTCATATTGTGACGTTTTTACGTCCTAATTTATAAATAATTAATCGCTATGAGGGTTTTACAAATAAGCAACACGATATACTAAACAATTACTAAATTTATTGAATATATATAATTAACTTATTATAATTAAATGGATTATTTCCTTAACTTTACTATTGTGAAAAGTACAATTTACTATTAGGCCTACTTTTACAATTAAACTAATTTATATTTACAATCTTAGATGGCATCAATAATTACAACTACTAATTGCAAAGTGACTTTACTAAATGCCCTTCTTTTAATTACAATTCCTAGCTCTATAAAGTGGCTTTCCTAGATTCTCTACTATTATTTACAATTACTAACTATAAAGTGACTCTACTAGATTCCCTACTATTATTTACAATTACTGACTACTAATTGACTTTACTAGATTCCCTACTACCTACAGTCCAAAGCTAACAGTTCACTCACAGTTTCTTCAGTGTCCCTTCAGAAGTCGTCCACAAGTACCGCACTGCTCCTTCGTTGATCCCCACAACGAACCACTCACCGGTAACTTCTCCGTAGACCACTTCACTATACTCGGACACTTCACTCGCACTGTAGAACTCGCTCACTGTCGCTGCAAACACCCGGGCTGTAGGCTCTAGACTGACTGACTGACTGACTGACTGACTCGCGCTGGTATCCGAGCCGTATATATCACCTGCAGGTCTCTATCCAGAAGCTTCTCGAATTCCCCCTGCGCCCGAAGTTCCGTGACAGAGCTAGTTCGTCAACCAAGAACAGTCTAGAAGTCCATTGAGGTAAGGGCGTTCATGCGTAAGCCATTGTGCCCCAAAGGTTGTAAACAAGCAGGGCAGGTGGTCAGCGACCCATCCATTACTTCCGCATCACCGGTTCCCAGGATTGAGGCCGCTCTGGATGTCACACTGCCCCCTCCTTAAGGCTGATCGTCCCGATCAGCTTCCGCTCCATGGTACGGTGCTAGGCGATCAAGATGGACCACAAGCATCTTGCCTCTTGGGTGTCTTTGAATCCTGTAGACCACATCGTTGATTCGTGTCACTACCCGATAAGGTCCTTGCCAATCCTGTTGAAATTTCGGGCATCTCCCCTTCTTCCGGAGGGGACTGTAGAGCCACACCAGGTCGTTCACCTGGAATCCAGTCGAATTGGCTTGCCGGTCGTAGCGAGCTTTCATTTTGTCACTGGCCATGTTTAGGTGCTGACGAGCGAACTCGTGAGTGTCGTGTAGGTGGTCGACGAGCTCGCAGGCGTAGTCCGTCGCGGGCTGCTTTGCGTCAGGTGGCAGGCCGAACATGAGGTCACTAGGCAGCCGCAGCTCCCTTCCGAAGATCATCCTCGCTGGGGTGACACCCGTAGTATCGTGGACCGAAGATCTGTACGCCAGGAGGAAAATGGGCACCTTCCGATCCCAATCCCGCTGATTGGTGGACACAACTTTCCTGAGGTGTCCAACGAGTGTCTTTATGTATCTCTCGACCATCCCATCAGATTGCGGATGAAGCGCAGTTGTCCGTGTCTTGTGCACTCCGAGACGCTGAAGCACCTCCTTCATCAACAAGGATCCGAAGTTCGTCCCTTGGTCGCTGTGCAGCTCACGTGGCACTCCATACCGACAGATGAATTCGTTCACCAAGCACCCAGCCACTGTTGCGGCTTCTTGATTTGGTATGGCGTATACTTCTGGCCATTTCGTAAAGTAGTCCATGGCCACCAGGAGATATTTATTTCCTGCATCTGACATGGGAAATGGACCGGCGATGTCGATGGCGATCCTATCGAAGGGTGCCCCAACGTTATACTGTTGCATTCTGCCTCGACTTCTTGTTTGTGGCCCTCGGCTTCCAGTACAGACATCACATTGGCGGCACCACTTCTCTACATCAGCCCTCAAGTTCAACCAGTAGAACCGCTGACGTAGCTTGTCCACCGTTCTGTTGACACCTAAGTGCCCGCCAGATGCTCCATTGTGGATCTCCTCCAGCACTTCCTTTCTTTTACTTCTGGGGAGCACAATCTGTTCAATCTGCTTCCTACCATTAGGGGCCTCCCAGATTCTTATAAGCACTCCGTTCTTAACCTTCATTGAGTCCCACTGTGCCCAGTAGCTCTTATACACATGGTTCCTAGCTGCAATGTCCTCCCAGCTAGGACGAGCCCCCGATTCCTTCTCCCGCAGCAGTGGTCCAACCTCACTATCCTCAAGTTGTTCTTTCCGGAGTTCCTTCGGCTCCCATCCACTAGCTGGCTCCAAAGAGACACAACGCACTTCCACGGACGGATTCCTTTCTTCTACCTTGGAGCAGTGCTTACAACCCTCTGGGCAAGGTCGGCGAGACAGGGCGTCGGCATTGGAATGGTTTCTCCCTCGTCGGTGTTCAGAGGTGAAGTTGTATTCTTGAAGACGCTGGGTTGACAGTTGCCCCTTCCCATCAACCCTTTTTAGTTTTCCCTCCCTCTGCCCCCGAGAGGCTTTACTCGGGCATTTACTTCGGTAATGGCCTAACTCTTCACACCCCCAACAGCAAATCTCCTTCTTCCGGTCCCTCAGGGCATCAAGCACTTTCCTCACGATGTCTTCTATCTTCATAGGTTCTTCTTCCTCTGCGTAGACTCTTCGCAGACGTGCCTGGCCCCGGACGGATTGCTTTACGGCCTCAAACTCTAAGGCTTGCGTCAGGGCCTCGTTTAAAGTGTTAGGCCGGGCCAACATTACAGCCTGCTGCGTCTCAGCATCCCGCAGCCCATCGAGGAACCTTTCAATGGATAGGCTCTCGTAGACAGCTTCGTCCACTGTGGGATAAGCGCCCCTCACTAATCGTGCGATGTCAGCTTCGAATTCTTGAAGACTCTCATTGGACTTCTGGTGACGACTCCTGAGCTGAGATCTGTAGACCAGTTCCATGTGTTTATGTCCGAACCGCATTTCCAACCGTCTAATCAAATCTTCGTAATTCTGTCGCTCAGCAGGTGGAACGGTTTGCAGTACGCTCAGAGCTTCTCCACGAAGTGAAAGGCACAACATGGACGCCTTCGCTGATGATGGCCAATTGTAGACAGCAGCGGCAGTCTCAAACAAAGTAATAAAATCTTCCCAGGACATCTTTCCGTCGAAGGTTGGCAAACTTGCGTTATTTACGGGTGGACACATACTGGGCCGAGGTTCAAGGCTGGGCGGTTGCTGTCCACTTCCTGAGATCCCAGGTGGTTCATTGCAGGTTATTGACTCCTTCCTCCCCTGAACCATTTCTTCTAAAAACCTAATCCTATCACCTAATTGCTTCGAACATTCATCTAATTGTTTTTTAAATTCGCTCGAACAGTCATCTAATTGTTTTTTAAATTCGTCTTCAACTTTGCAAATTTTATAATTAAATTCTGTAGCTAACTCTTCCTTCAAGGTTTTACAATTACTATTTAGTTTTCGGTTAAGTCATCTTTCACTTCTTTTAGGTCACTATGTAATTTCTCTGCTAAGTCACTTTTTAATTCCTCTGTATTTCTTTTAATCATAGACTTAAGTGAACTAGCTTCAGTTTCAAAAAGAAATGTTTCTGGATCATCCCCTGCTTCTAGCATTGCCTGCTTAAGTCTACTTACTAAAACCAATTTTGTTCCAGTATGATCTATGTCCCTTTCTTCTAACTCCCGCTTTAAATCAGCCACTTTTAAGTCTACTAACTTAACTCCACTAGATGCCATCGTTCTTTTGCAAAACTACGTCTGAACAATATAGAATTACAGTAAATGAATTCAATAAATAGCTTAACAATAACTATCAATAAATAAAAATATTAAGCGTGTTGCTCAACAAATCTATCCCACTTCTGACACCAGTGTGACGTTTTTACGTCCTAATTTATAAATAATTAATCACTATGAGGGTTTTACAAATAAGCAACACGATATACTAAACAATTACTAAATTTATTGAATATATATAATTAACTTATTATAATTAAATGGATTATTTCCTTAACTTTACTATTGTGAAAAGTACAATTTACTATTAGGCCTACTTTTACAGTTAAACTAATTTATATTTACAATCTTAGATGGCATCAATAATTACAACTACTAATTGCAAAGTGACTTTACTAAATTCCTTTCTTTTAATTACAATTCCTAGCTCTATAAAGTGGCTTTCCTAGATTCTCTACTATTATTTACAATTACTAACTATAAAGTGACTCTACTAGATTCCCTACTATTATTTACAATTACTGACTACTAATTGACTTCACTAGATTCCCTACTACCTACAGTCCAAAGCTAACAGTTCACTCACAGTTTCTTCAGTGTCCCTTCAGAAGTCGTCCACAAGTACCGCACTGCTCCTTCGTTGATCCCCACAACGAACCACTCACCGGTAACTTCTCCGTAGACCACTTCACTATACTCGGACACTTCACTCGCACTGTAGAACTCGCTCACTGTCGCTGCAAACACCCGGGCTGTAGACTCACTGACTGACTGACTGACTGACCGACTGACTGACTCTGGTATCCGAGCCGTATATATCACCTGTAGGTCTCTATCCAGAAGCTTCTCGAATTCCCCCTGCGCCCGAAGTTCCGTGACAGAGCTAGTTCGTCAACCAAGAACAGTCTAGAAGTCCATTGAGGTAAGGGCGTTCATGCGTAAGCCATTGTGCCCCAAAGGTTGTAAACAAGCAGGGCAGGTGGTCAGCGACCCATCCATTACTTCCGCATCACCGGTTCCCAGGATTGAGGCCGCTCTGGATGTCACAATATTTTAGCGCCGATGGAATCGTGGATGGTTCACAGTGAGGCCAACTCACCAATATGATGACAACTGCGCGCGCCGCACAGTAATGTTTCTTTGGCACATATTACCGACTAAACTATGCATATTGGTGAAAAAAGTTACAAATAAAAAATAAAGTACCAGTTTTTATCTACAACTTTCCCGCTCATGAAACTTACCTGACCAAAAAATAAAAACTTCCTCACAGGTCGACTTTTCCATGTCTTTTCTCAAATATATGAACTAATTTTTACTTATATTATATTATTACAAATTAGTTTAATAATATAGGCTAATCAATTCATACTAACACATTAAGCATCCACTACTTCTGTATAAAGTTTACACAACATTTCAAAATATTCAATCAATATTTATTCACTTAAAATGCAATGTAATTGAATTGTGGCCTCTAAAAACTGAATCTCCAAGGGCTATACGTTTTTAAAGCGTATGGTAATTTTATTAAATTATTAATTTACTTTTTTATACCTTTAATAACAGGCAATAATTATTTTCCCAACAATTTCATGCGAAAGTTTGATTTTATGATTCCTTTTTATCAGCGAACCGACGATTTTATACAGTGCCGAACCTCAAAAACTGCCATTTGATTAGCATTGCTTATGGGCTTACCGTACTGCATTCTCAATATGAAATAGAGTTTAGAAGTGGAATTCACAATGATGCATTCCACGCGGTAAGACAAAGAGGGTGACAAGGGTTGTTAGTTCCATGAATGTACATTCAGCCGGCCATGATACCGTCTGACTATTGGTTGTTAGTTCCATGAATGTACATTCTGCCAGCATGATACCGTCTGACTATTGGTTGTTAGTTCCATGAATGTATATTCTGCCGGTTATGATACCGTCTGACTATTGGTTAAATGTAGCTCTCAATAAATATACATTTTCTTGTTCTGCTGAGAAGACATTTGCTTAATATTTAGTTACATTATTTAAGAAGGTGAGATCACTTTTAATATTCTTAGGCAAGCTATAATTTAAGAACTTTACTTTGTAGAGCCTACGGGTAGATTAGCCTTAGGGAGATGTCCTAACCCTATCAGTATAAGTAAGATACAAAAGTAGAAATTAGAATAAAAATTGAAAAATGTATGATAAATAATAGGCTATATACACTTTGCTATGTTATCTGAATTAAATATATGTTACTGGAAGTATATATCATAATTACAAGTTATTATGATATATACTTATATATTATGAATACACAAATATATATTTTTACCACTAAAACTCCATAAGTAGCACTTTCTTCTTCTTCTTTTCTTCTTCTGCAATTTGTTTGCTCTTTAGTACATTTTTTATATATAGAATTATTATGAAACATAAATAGTTTTATAATAATATGAAAATTATACGAATTGTTGAAAAATCCTAAAATGAATCGTTTATGTTTTGTATAGGTAAACTTGGTCAAATAAGCATTAAAATTCAAGAAAACATTCTCAATAGAATAAGTAGTTAGAAAATACAATAATTTCTTTTAATGACATTTTTGAAAAAAATATATATATATATATGTTATGATAAATACAATGAGTTTCAAACTTGTCAACTCATTATTTTAAAAATTATCAGAGAATTTAGTGTGTATTAAATGTTATAGTATACATACATACATAGGTTTTTTTTATTTTCACCTAAGTATAAATTTCCGGAATATTTATATTCGTATCAACAATTATATATTGATACGGATAAATTTTAAATTTTAAAGAAGTTAAATAAGAAATTCGTCAGTTTTTTTCTTGTTAAATCGAAAATAAATAGGCCCATTTGACCCAATCAACTTAAAAAATCACAGCGGCCTGCTGAGAGCAACACCTGCCAGTGCATATAAGCATGTGCAGGTTGGAATTCCTAGTACTTGGGTGGTCATCAGAGGGGTCGTTTTTGGGATTACAGGACAATTCATCCCACGGACATTTCGTCCCCAAAGAAAAATGCGGACATTCCGTCCCACTCTGTGGAGTGTCTACCTGGGTCGGGTTTGATAATTAGTCTCCAAATATTTCTAAACGGACACTTCGTCCCACCCTGAGAGAACCTAACCTAACCTAACCTAACCTAACCTAACCTTTTTACAACCCTTCTCTCAGGTGGGACGAAGTGTCCGTTTAGAAATATTTGGAGACTATTTATCAAACCCTACCCAGGTAGCCGTTCCACAACGTGGGACGAAATGTCCGCATTTTTCTTGGGGGACGAAATGTCCGTGGGACGAATTGTCCGGACACCGTTTTTGGAATGTAAACACGAGGGTTTCCCCAAAAGTGTAACAAAATGCCCGAGTATCGAGGTGTCCGGACACAGAAACCGTACTATGGTCTTTATACTCTGTGCTATGGTGACTGATTGATTTTGAGATTCTGTTAAGTATTAAAGATCCAAAAATAATTTTTTTAAATACACAATATAGAAACCCCCTTTCAGCAGCCGTTCAACTCACTGTCACTAAATACACAATATAGAAACCCCCTTTCAGCAGCCGTTCAACTCACTGTCTCTAAATACACAATATAGAAACCCCCTTTCAGCAGCCGTTCAACTCACTGTCACTTAATACACAATATAGTAACCCCCTTTCAGCAGCCGTTTAACTCACTGTCACTTAATACACAATATAGAAACCCCCTTTCAGCAGCCGTTCAACTCACTAATACACAATATAGAAACCCCCTTTCAGCAGCCGTTCAACTCACTGTCACTAAATACACAATATAGAAACCCCCTTTCAGCAGCCGTTCAACTCACTGTCACTTAATAAACAATATAGAAACCCCCTTTCAGCAGCCGTTCAACTCACTGTCACTAAATACACAATATAGAAACCCCCTTTCAGCAGCCGTTCAACTCACTGTCGCTAAATACACAATATAGAAACCCCCTTTCAGCAGCCGTTCAACTCACTGTCGCTAAATACACAATATAGAAACCCCCTTTCAGCAGCCGTTCAACTCACTGTCGCTAAATACACAATATAGAAACCCCCTTTCAGCAGCCGTTCAACTCACTGTCACTAAATACACAATATAGAAACCCCCTTTCAGCAGCCGTTCAACTCACTGTCACTAAATACACAATATAGAAACCCCCTTTCAGCAGCCGTTCAACTCACTGTCACTTAATACACAATATAGAAACCCCCTTTCAGCAGCCGTTCAATTCACTGTCACTAAATACACAATATAGAAACCCCCTTTCAGCAGCCGTTCAACTCACTGTCACTTAATACACAATATAGAATACCCCTTTCAGCAGCCGTTCAACTCACTGTCACTAAATACACAATATAGAAACCCCCTTTCAGCAGCCGTTCAACTCACTATCACTAAATACACAATATAGAAACCCCCTTTCAGCAGCCGTTCAACTCACTGTCACTTAATACACAATATAGAAACCCCCTTTCAGCAGCCGTTTAACTCACTGTCACTTAATACACAATATAGTAACCCCCTTTCAGCAGCCGTTCAACTCACTAATACACAATATAGAAACCCCCTTTCAGCAGCCGTTCAACTCACTGTCACTAAATACACAATATAGAAACCCCCTTTCAGCAGCCGTTCAACTCACTGTCACTAAATACACAATATAGAAACCCCCTTTCAGCAGCCGTTCAACTCACTGTCACTAAATACACAATATAGAAACCCCCTTTCAGCAGCCGTTCAACTCACTGTCACTAAATACACAATATAGAAACCCCCTTTCAGCAGCCGTTCAACTCACTGTCACTTAATACACAATATAGAAACCCCCTTTCAGCAGCCGTTCAACTCACTGTCACTAAATACACAATATAGAAACCCCCTTTCAGCAGCCGTTCAACTCACTGTCACTTAATACACAATATAGAAACCCCCTTTCAGCAGCCGTTCAACTCACTGTCACTAAATACACAATATAGAAACCCCCTTTCAGCAGCCGTTCAACTCACTGTCACTTAATACACAATATAGAATACCCCTTTCAGCAGCCGTTCAACTCACTGTCACTAAATACACGATATAGAAACCTCCTTTCAGCAGCCGTTCAACTCACTAATACACAATATAGAAACCCCCTTTCAGCAGCCGTTCAACTCACTGTCACTAAATACACAATATAGAAACCCCCTTTCAGCAGCCGTTCAACTCACTGTCGCTAAATACACAATATAGAAACCCCCTTTTAGCAGCCGTTCAACTCACTGTCACTAAATACACAATATAGAAACCCCCTTTCAGCAGCCGTTCAACTCACTGTCACTAAATACACAATATAGAAACCCCCTTTCAGCAGCCGTTCAACTCACTGTCACTAAATACACAATATAGAAACCCCCTTTCAGCAGCCGTTCAACTCACTGTCACTAAATACACAATATAGAAACCCCCTTTCAGCAGCCGGTCAACTCACTGTCACTTAATACACAATATAGAAACCCCCTTTCAGCAGCCGTTCAACTCACTGTCACTTAATACACAATATAGAAACCCCCTTTCAGCAGCCGTTCAACTCACTGTCACTAAATACACAATATAGAAACCCCCTTTCAGCAGCCGTTCAACTCACTGTCACTTAATACACAATATAGAAACCCCCTTTCAGCAGCCGTTCAACTCACTGTCGCTAAATACACAATATAGAAACCCCATTTCAGCAGCCATTCAACTCACTGTCACTTAATACACAATATAGAAACCCCCTTTCAGCAGCCGTTCAACTCACTGTCACTTAATACACAATATAGAAACCCCCTTTCAGCAGCCGTTCAACTCACTGTCACTTAATACACAATATAGAAACCCCCTTTCAGCAGCCGTTCAACTCACTGTCACTAAATACACAATATAGAAACCCCCTTTCAGCAGCCGTTCAACTCACTGTCACTAAATACACAATATAGAAACCCCCTTTCAGCAGCCGTTTAACTCACTGTCACTTAATACACAATATAGTAACCCCCTTTCAGCAGCCGTTCAACTCACTAATACACAATATAGAAACCCCCTTTCAGCAGCCGTTCAACTCACTGTCACTAAATACACAATATAGAAACCCCCTTTCAGCAGCCGTTCAACTCACTGTCACTAAATACACAATATAGAAACCCCCTTTCAGCAGCCGTTCAACTCACTGTCACTTAATACACAATATAGAAACCCCCTTTCAGCAGCCGTTCAACTCACTGTCACTAAATACACAATATAGAAACCCCCTTTCAGCAGCCGTTCAACTCACTGTCACTTAATACACAATATAGAAACCCCCTTTCAGCAGCCGTTCAACTCACTGTCACTTAATGATTTTTAACAAGTAGTGATTAATTTACAAGTTAATAATATACAATACAAATTCCTAAAATGAAGAACCAATGATGCCAGATGACTAATTCTGAATCACCCTCCCTTCCGCTCTGTGCCTTTTTGACGGAAACCGGTTTGCGTGATTTCCATTTGATTTTGAAATTGAAAATAGAAATTATTGTTTCTAGTTTCCAAATCCTCGCCAAATAGTCCAGTCACTAAAAGTAAAAATAAGGCAATACCTCTGAAAGTTTTCAAGAAAGACAAACTTTCTGAAAGTTTGGAATTAAGCTCGTCTTACCTTCTACTTTAAAAGTGATGTGAATGCAAGTAGTGCTTATTGTTGTAAGGGGGTAAAAACCACCCCTTATTGTAATATACATGAAAGCAATGTTTTAAGCGTTGTATAGGATGTAATTGTGTTGAAACAAATTTTACTAATTTTATATTATACTACCTATACAACTTAAACTGCGCCTTTTTAAGGTATGATAACTCTTAAAAACTACCACTTTTATTAAAATTTCGGCAAAAACGTATTCTTAGTAGGCAAGGGTTTGAACAGTCATATCTCATTTATTTAGTTTTCATGCTACAGCAATTTTAAAAAAGATAAAATTCAGTGGAAAAAGCTAAATTGTTTTTATTAACAGCTTTTCATGAATATTTATTAAAGTTTCAAATTATTTAAACAATAATGGCAGCTTTTAGTTTTGTATTTTTTAATTTTTTAATCGTTTCTTTTTTTAAGTATGTTTTTTAAATTATACAAACTTCAGGAACTTATAACTTGATATATAAATAATGTATTGTGACGTTTAATGTCCTAATTTATAAATAATTAATCGCTATGTGGGTTTTACAAATAAGCAACACGATATACTAAACAATTACTAAATTTATTGAATATATAAAATTAACTTATTATAATTAAATGGATTAATTCCTTAACTTTAACTATTGTGAAAAGTACAATTTACTATTAGGCCTACTGTTACAGTTAAACTAATTTATATTTACAATCTTAGATGGCATCAATAATTACAACTACTAATTGCAAAGTGACTTTACTAAATTCCTTTCTTTTAATTACAATTCCTAGCTCTATAAAGTGGCTTTCCTAGATTCTCTACTATTATTTACAATTACTAACTATAAAGTGACTCTACTAGATTCCCTACTATTATTTACAATTACTGACTACTAATTGACTTCACTAGATTCCCTACTACCTACAGTCCAAAGCTAACAGTTCACTCACAGTTTCTTCAGTGTCCCTTCAGAAGTCGTCCACAAGTACCGCACTGCTCCTTCGTTGATCCCCACAACGAACCACTCACCGGTAACTTCTCCGTAGACCACTTCACTATACTCGGACACTTCACTCGCACTGTAGAACTCGCTCACTGTCGCTGCAAACACCCGGGCTGTAGGCTCTAGACTGACTGACTGACTGACTGACTCGCGCTGGTATCCGAGCCGTATATATCACCTGCAGGTCTCTATCCAGAAGCTTCTCGAATTCCCCCTGCGCCCGAAGTTCCGTGACAGAGCTAGTTCGTCAACCAAGAACAGTCTAGAAGTCCATTGAGGTAAGGGCGTTCATGCGTAAGCCATTGTGCCCCAAAGGTTGTAAACAAGCAGGGCAGGTGGTCAGCGACCCATCCATTACTTCCGCATCACCGGTTCCCAGGATGTAGGCCACTCTGGATGTCACAGTATACATTATTGTTGCATTCTGATAAATTACAACCATATTAATAATGGCTTAACGTGTTTTTTTTGCAATTTTAATCACGAATGACTAACAAATAACTGGATAAAACATACATAAGTATTTTTGCTTAAAATTAGTAAATCTATCAATTTCCGGTGATATTTGGAATGTTTCAACTAACCACCCCCCGAGGGGTAGAAGGGCATATCGTCACTATAAAAGTTTAGTTGTATGGGTTATTTTACAACTTATCTAAAATTGTCAGAAAAAATTATACATCTTAAAAAGTTTCAGAGGGGAAACCTTTCACTGACTGGAATAAAATATTTCTCTTTTGTTTGCGAATGTTTCCAATTTAATTGGGAAAGAGACGAGCGACCAGTCGGTACTCACTACACAGCTGGTCAGTTAATCGACTAATCAATTAATTATCAAACTGGCATCAATAGTGTTGACTACTTTATAAACTATTCGCACCTTGCTACGGGATTAACATATAAACAGTAATTTTTTAGTGTATTTTAAATTTTTCAAATTTCAATAAGCATTACTTAGCATATTTTTTCAAAAGTGTTCATTTTATTTGTTTTTATCTAACAGCTGATGGTGTCAAATAAGTAAAATATCTTCATTGCATTATCATTGAAACTTTAAAGGCCACTGGGGTGGAGCCCTTGAGTTGGAAGCGATGAAATAATGCCAGAAACCTTCCCGGGAGTGAACTATACAACTTCCTAGTTTGCTGGCGATCCGATGACGGGTTTCCTAATGCATAAAGGACAAACACAAATACATCCGTTTTTATGTGTGTGTATATATATATATATATTCAACAAACCTTGATGAGCAAAAATATTTTATATATTTTCATATTGAAATTTACATGATATTAAACATTAAGTATTATTTGTAAATGCAATAAGTTAAGAATGGGAAAGATAGTAGAATTAAGCATATCATGGGACATGTCCTCTCTTTTCTTCATAAATGCTTGTTCTAAACGTAATGTTAGCTCAGCTTTTCCTTTCCTCGCAGATTTAGGTCAAGGTACAGATTGTGCAACTCTAAAAGGAAGAATGGCTGCTGTCTTTATTCAGTTACAAGTAGAAATAAATTTACGGAAAATTACTAAACGAATGAAGTAATTTAATGACGTCGACAGTTAAAACCTTAAATTTGAAAGATTGTTAGTTCATTTTGATATTTTTATGTGTTCCCTGGCCCTTTAGATAAGAACGTTAAATTTCCAATTTATTTATCTCCCTGGCTTTACTTACTTTATACTGTACCTTCCAAAATACTATCCTTGATTTTTCCCTATATGTCCTACCAATATGAGATCTTTGATTACAAAACTGCCAAGCCACCGCTGGGAAGTCGACATGCTCAGACAGCCCTGCAGTAGCCATATAGGTATACATGTATATATATATATGATTTTACCATCAGCGGGCCAAAACATGATTTTCTATTTCAACTGTACGGTTCGTGTTTATTGTTATATGTTATAGTGAACACTGTATGATTTTTAAGGTCCAATCTAGTGATATTACGATATTTAGTGATATTAAGGTCCAATAAGTTTATGTTAAGAGTTTTTAAATTTAAAACTGTCAAGAATTAATTGTACATTGTCACATAATTAATTATCGAAAAATTATTAAAATACTCAAATTTTTACAAAAACCAACCTATGGACCACTAGAGCAGTTCTTGACCCTCCAAATGACACTTCTATTGTTGCGATACGATCAATATTACGGACCGAATCGTTGAAATAGAAACCCATATTTTGGGCGTGTTTCGTGGAGCACCCATGTATCAAATTTACGCGAAAAACACCAAAAACATGGGTGTCCACTAGTATTTCAACGACTCGGTCCGTAAGAATAACCTAAGTGTCATTTGATATGACACTTCTATATTTATTCTATTCTAGTGGACCATAAGTTGGTTTTTGTTAAAAACTTACTATTTTAATAATTTTTCCCAGTTAAATATATGAAATTTGAAATGTCATTCTTTATATTACATTAAAAATCTCATAATATCAACTGATGGTCCACTGGAATGGACCGTTAATATTCATACAGTGCTCACTATTAGCCTACTCGTTGTAATAATAAACACGAACCTTACAGTTGAAAGAGAAAAGCATGTTTTGGACCGCTGACTCACTGTAAAACTACATTGTTACTATAGGGCTGTTGACTTCCAAGCAGTGGCTTGTCAGTTTGGGGAACGGACACTTTAAGATTATAAGTCTCGCCAGCTAAGTCCAGCTCTGGGTCGGTCGCTACTAGTCAAACTCCATACTACGTCCAGACGTCCAGGGATCTGCACACGTTTCCTATTGTCCCTCTCCGGCCCGAGCACAAGGGTTGATTTATTGCCTTATCAACTACTGGGTGCAAGCATAAAGGAGTTTTTTGTGAGTTACTGTACACAAGACAGTTTGTGACTGACTAGTGGTGAGTCTGTCTCCTCAAGCACACTAAACCCCTAAGTGAAGGGCTCGTCTCTTCAGAGCAATAAAATCATAAACTTGCTCGGCTTTTTTCAGAGAAAACCAATGTTTTCATGCTGACATTCGTTTTTACCTAAGTGAAGGGCTCGTCTCTTCAGAGCAATAAAATCATAAACTTGCTCGGCTTTTTTCAGAGAAAACCAATGTTTTCATGCTGACATTCGTTTTTACCCGCGAACCCTCCCACCAGCACCCTCACTCACAGGGAGGCATACAGAGCGGAATTTAGATGACGCGACTTATACCGGCCCTGCAGAGGTAGTCGCCATGTTGGATTTATATCCCATAGAGCAATGCTAAATTTGAATTCACACTGTAACTTAACGATTGGTCAGACAGTTATCATTTTTACATAGTTTGAAAGAGCATAAAATATACTAGAGAGTCCACTTTTTAAAGTTTTGATTTATCTTATTTATGTTCATACCAATAAAAAACTAGTCAATTAAACTTACAATTTTTTAATTTCATTACAAGTTCACATTTTAGAAATTTAAAAGGTTGCCTCTTTATTTGAATCTATAATGAAGCATCCTGTAAAACTTAGAACCGTTAATCGTTATACAGTGTTAGATGTAGTTTTTAAAATGAGTTCTATGCTTTGCCGTTCTTATTGACAATATTTTTTTTTATTCGGCCAATATAATTTTTATTACAATCATCGCATTCAAGTACGCATGTTTATGATTTTTCTTCATTTTTAATTATGTTTTTTGGATTTCCAAGTAACAATTTTAATTTCGACGTACTAAAAGATAAATTTATATTAGACTTTTCATAAGTTTTTTGCATTACTTTTGATAAAGACCATATGTAAAACTTTTATAAACAGATTTTTCTTCTTTTTCAAATATTAATTTTGTTCATTTTTGTTTTTTTAATTTTCTTTCTTTTTATCTCATATTTGGTTTGTATCCATTGAATATTGCTGTTTCGTGAATTTTTGTGATTTCTTTATTACAATTGTTTGCAGACAAAAGTGTATTAGATAAATGATGAAATCAAGATTGGTATGTAGCTCTTTTTGTGACACTGGATGGAATGAATCATTTGATATGAACCATGAATTTTGTGTTGGTTCTCTATAAATATCAAATTCGATATGGCCAGATGGACTTCTAAAAAGGGTATGGAATAGTTGTTTTCAATGTCATAAGTTAATTTGATGATAGGATACAGTTCATTTATATCTTAGATAACATTTTGATGATAGGATACAGTTTATTTATATATTAGAAAACATTTCGATGATAGGATACAGTTTATTTATATCTTAGATAACATTTTGATGATAGGATACAGTTTATTTATATCTTAGATAACATTTTGATGATAGGATACAGTTTATTTATATTTTAGATAACATTTTGATGATAGGATACAGTTTATTTATATATTAGATAACATTTTGATGATAGGATACAGTTTATTTATACCTTAGATAACATTTTGATGATAGGATACAGTTTATTTATATATTAGATAACATTTCGATGATATGATACAGTTTATTTATATCTTAGATAACATTTTGATGATAGGATACAGTTTATTTATACCTTAGATAACATTTTGATGATAGGATACAGTTTATTTATATATTGATTACATTTTGATGATAGGATACAGTTTATTTATATCTTAGATAACATTTTGATGATAGGATACAGTTTATTTATATCTTAGATAACATTTTGATGATAGGATACAGTTTATTTATACCTTATATAACATTTTGATGATATGATACAGTTTATGTATATATTAGATAACATTTTGATGATAGGATACAATTTATTTATATCTTAGGTAACATTTTGATGATAGGATACAGTTTATTTATATCTTAGATAACATTTTGGAGATTCTTATTAACTTACTGTCAAAAGTATCGACTACATAATGAATATAAATCCTTGGGAAGTAATATAGTGTTTTTTGTATGTTGTTCAAAATATATTTAAAACATATTGGCAATGACACAAGATAAAGTGTTGCCCAAAGACATCTATTCATCCATTTGGCAGTAAAATTCTCCATTTATCTAAAATGTAGCCTGCTACTCTGAAGGGCAGTACACAATCTTGATCAAACCTTATAGGCCTACTACAGTACTACAAAGAACCATAAGAATAATGAACTAATTAAAATATGATCAATCAACTGAAACTTTTTTCAAACATATGAACATTCTCACAGTATATGGACAATACATTTATGACACAATTTTTTTCAAATAGTTTTTTTAATTAGCATAATAATGCAAATTAATGATTCTTTTGTGAATCCCTCTGGTCTGAGGAAGGTGAGCGTGGTTCACCGAAATCGATCACCATAATATTTGTCCATTTTGTACTTGTATTGTAATATATTTGTGCATTTTGTGCTTATATTGTAATAAATTTGTGCTGTGTGACATTTACTTGTACTGAATTTTTTTCATACAAAAAACCTAAAAAAATTTATGATAATTTTCAGATACATGCTTATAATTCAAGAAGTAAAATTCACATCATAATCTAAATTGTTATATACAAAAAAATTAAATAATAAAAAATAATTAAAACCAACATACATAGGATACATTTTTTAAGAATTTTGCCTGAAATTATAAAAACGAAAACGAATTTAATAAATTGAAAATAAAATTAAGAAAATACTTAACTGATGCTACACTTTACTCATATGAAGAATTCTTAAACATGAAAAACAATACCCAGTAAATAAGAAAACAAATTAAATTAAAAGAAATAGAATACAAGAATTACAATTTCAGTTTAAGATACATCAAGAAAAAAATGTCCTTAAAGATGCAACCGGCCTACATTGGATCTGCAATATTGGTAGACTATGTATTTGTATTATACGATGTTAAATGAGTAAACAAATTATTAGATTTTGACATTTTCATAAATACAACTTTTTATCATGATTACAAAATAATAATGAAGTAAAGCAGCCCTTGTATGAGGTAGAAAAGCATCCCAAATATAACAGAAATACAGCCCCATTAAATTGAGAACCAAATATGAATTGAAACTGTAAATATAGACTCCAAGAACGCCAGGAGAAAGATTTGGTAATTCAAAGTCACATATTAAACTTATAAACATTATTTTAGCAACAAAAATGGAAGGTGCGCTGGAATGAAGAATAGTAGCACCTACGCACCTCGCGCGTCCGCTGAAATTATAATGTAAGGACAGTTAGGATGATTAAAATTTAATTAAAAGGTTTAATTAATAAATCGTTATTGCTAGTTAATTAATTGATATATTAATTGGCTAGATTAGGTTGTCTAGCCACCTAGATATATTAATTAATTAGGTTGTCTTAATATTAATCTGTGTGAATTTTACATTCATACAAGTTAAACATATACTGAATTACTGATTAGCCAACTAGAAAAAATATAATACCTATATGAAAGAGTTATCTATATGGAGACCATACAAAATAGGTATATTGGCATTTAGGAATATATTCAAGTAGCCAGGTTACGCTTAGTTTGATTCGACATAATTAATTGTTGTTTTCCTGATGTTGTGCGATATTTGCCGTCACACAGTGTCACGCACACATTGAATTCCATCAGGGCTGCCAACTTTACTAGAAATTGTAGTGGAAATACCCAGTAACGATGTTAAAATCAATATTTTCAACATTAAAAATTTTGAAATAAATTCAGAAGTACGATTTAACGTATTAAATTGAAGAAAAAACATAAAACAATTAATGTGTACGCAGAAAAATTTCAAATAGAATAATGAGAATAAAAGAAATTAATAATTTACAGATTGAACGATAGTAATATAAAAAAAGCTAGACAATAATAAAAAGACAATTCGCTCTAAGAGTGCGCAATGAATACAGCATTGTGTTTCACATATTCCAAAGCGCAAGTCATTCGGTTTGACAACAGAGGCAACTATAATTTATTCAACTCTTAATCCGGTTTGACACGAGTTTGGGTATGCAGGGAATTTCCCTTGCATTGGTAGCATTGGCGTCGCGCAGGTATGGATCTTGATTCTGGCAGGGACTGTACCTACTACCCATGATGCAACGTTCCCTCTCCCCTAGATCATTGTGAAACTGGGAAGTAGTGGGAGCTGGTGAGTGGAAAGGGCAGATGGGGAAGTTGGAGATAATTATTTCCCCCTACTTTCCCCACTGCCCCACCCGTTGTCGCACAAAGGACGCGGACTTTGCATTTATAATGAGTGTACAGTCTCAGTCAAGAGATTGATATGTATGCATAAACAAGTGGCGTATTCACTGATGGAGATAACGGTGATTATGCGTTGGCATTCAAAGCATAATCACCACTGCGGCTTTTTAGGCAGACGTAAATTGGACATATTTGTCTGTTACTGGCTTTATAAAAATTCATTAATTTTAAATGTAAACTATTTGTGATAGTGGCTTACTATTCATAAATGACATTTAAGAGATATAAAAAATCAATGCCACAAATTGAGAAAAACAGTCGGTTTGTTGATTATTTTATTACAACTCCTTAGCATTTTATATCAGTATTTTATTTTATTGACCCCTTCTATAAATTGAAAACATTCCAATCATGAAAAAAATTAAAACTGCCTAACAAGTAGACAAACCATTTCTATGAGTTTTCTTTATTGCAAAAACGATTTTCCTACACCATAATTGTAACATATGTTTAATATAATTATTTATAAGTACTTTTTAGTTAATTTTTAAAGTTTATGACTGGATTTGATTGCTCCTTTGAACATAAATTTAATGAAAATTACATTCATACGCTTTAGAGTCATCTGTAGGCCTATTTGAAATTTAAAAACAATTCTAACATATTTGCTTGGGTAGCATAATAATAAAGAGATAAAAAACTAATGACAAAGAACTAAATCAATTTAACAAGTTGTGTATTTGATCAAAAATGTAATCCACATTAATTTTAGAAAGCCACAATGAAAAACTGTTGTACTGAAAAAAGCAAACAATTTTTATCACAAAAAAAGTACCGTAATTCATGTCTTACATTACAAGGACAATAGAATATTAACTGAAAACGTTAATTAAGACACTCTTCATGAGTTGGAAAGGGTACATTCCCTTTAAATTGTCCTCTGGGGGCAAATGTGATATATCCTTTAAAGGAGCAAAAATTAAGTACTCCAACATTCTTTCCCATTATTTTAACCAACAACACAATTTATTGAAATGCAAATTATTATTGGTGTACCAATTATATGAATAAATTATTCTTGTTTTATGTATTAACATATATAACACAATTCATAATTAATTCTTTTAATAATCATGGCAATAATTACTCGCTTATATAAGAACTAGGAATGGTGTAAATAATAAAAATATTAATACATATTAACAGGAGTAATTTTTTCTTAATTAAATGAACAAATTATTCCTGTTTTATGTATTAACAGATAACACAATTCATAATTAATTACTTAAATAATTATGGCAATAATTACACACTTATATAAGAGCTAGGACTGTATTATATTCTTGGAAAATAAAAATATTAACACATATTAACAGGAGTATTTTTTTTTTTTATCTATGACAACTCACTCTCAAGCTTCTATTAATACAATAATATTAGCTGAATAAATTAATTAACTAGCTGGGTCTTATAAATTGCTGCCGTCTAAAGCTCATAACGTCGGCTAGACGCAAGAAACCACAAACTGAACTACTGTGCTGTCTGTGGATTACCAATGCCTCAATAATACTGCCGTCGTGCAGTGCACTAGGCCTTCTGTATAAAATATTAATTAATTATTTCATCATAAAGATGCGTTTTAAACTTACTAGAATATTGTGAATATAGTAAATTATTAATTTATAAATAGTAATAATCTAATTTAAAGCAATTAAAACATTTATCTTACACATAATTAACACCTAAAACAATTCTTGAGAATTCGTTACGAATTATTACTATCCTGTAACAACATTCCAGTTGTCTAGGTACAAGTATAGAAAAGTATAACAAAATGAATTCAAAGACGCGTCTTTTACGAGTAAGGAAAAAAATGAATTAGGATGAGATAATTGAAAGGTCCATAAATATCTTTCTGGGTCGTTAGGTTTTTTCCACTGAATGGTGGGGGAAAGAGGGGAAATTCGAGGCTAGTACAGTCACTACAAGAAAGTGTCTTTTATATTTTACTATTCAAAGTTATTTCAGAAATAATCGCTATGTAAACTGCTTACCTTTAAAGTTGGTAGATATAATTAAATTGGTAAAATATATTTGTGCTTTGTATTCAACATTTCCGTATTTATTTATATTCTCAAAACCTAGATTAAAACCAACACAATGCGCACGCACCTTTCTACGAGGTTAACTTTTGTACAGACTGTACATAAGAGACCTTGGAAATCCGAGACTAGCCTCAACATAGGGTCCTAAACGCAGTGATGACGTCACAAATAACTATATTGTTCTTTTTTGTTGGCGCCATATGGCGACATGTGATTGGCTGAAACCTAGATTTGACCGCCATTTGCGTGAAATGACTCATGGTAGGGGAAAAGGAGGGGGGATGAAATTGGGACCTGCCTTGGAGGCTAGCAAGCAGCATTTCCCTGCTTTCAAATCGAACAAGGGTGGTATGTTTTCAATGAATACACTATAGTTTTAACCGCTTCGACTGATAATGTTGGTTTCATGTGTTTTCATATAATCGTTGTTATGTGAAATATTCAACTAGTTCTGATGCTGTGTAAATGTGTAAATCCGTATACTTACTGTAAGTGAGTGAGGTTCAGTTGACTTTTCTCATGGCGACGTAAAAATAATGGCGTTGCCTCCAGTTGCCGCCTTGGCAGGCAGCACGAATGCTGCATCCTCAAAGGAAGGTAATGCCACTTATTACACAGTACAGAGTTATTCAATGGAATAACAACATTATCTACATGTACTACTATCTATATTTCTTTTTTACACAAACAATACATTACGTATGTACAGTCTGCAAGTCAGTGTAAATAGCAGGTGAATGAGACTAATTGTGTTTACAGTAAAGAATCCCTGATAAACCTGTTATTAATACAATGACTATGTCAACAAAAAATATACAACTACTTTGAATAGGTCTGCTCTATCATTGTATGACTCAAACTTTTTATTCGCAATATCCATCAAATTCATTTTACTCTATTGTAATATTGTCGTAGGCCTAGTCTTTATACTTAAAGAAAATTAAACTAGAGATCATTGTTTAACACAAACCAGGCATGTAAAAATTTCTTTACTGGCTTATTTTTGATTAATTTGCAAGCATAGCCTATTATAAAAATTGCGAAAAATTAAAATAAATTTTAAGGTCATTTTATTTATTGTTTTAAGCTATTCCCAAATTTGTGGAATATCTGTTAGCTTGAAAAAAAATTTATTATGTTGCTGAAAAATGTGTTTTTTAATTTTTGTGTAGGCCTAGTATTTTTATTTTTGTACTAATATAATACAAGGGAACTGCTTTTTTTTAAATGTGCATAATTTGGTGCTGATAGATTTTCAATAGTAAATTTTATCTAGTTTTACTAATAGGCTTAGGTTGTGTAGTTTTGTAACTGTATATGCAAACATAAAAGTAACAATGTGTGAATGCCACATGTAGTTTCCATGGTGATAGACATACTCTTCAATAATTAAGTTATTATTAACACATGCTTTTTGTTTGAAATGTACATGTAGCCTATTTTATACCATTTAACTCAAACATGTTTAGACAGCTGTTCTGAATTTTAAAAAATCTCTATATATATATATATATATAGCGCACAAAGAAGTAAAGATATGTATAAGTTATGTTTATACAATTAGGACTACTTTTAAAATGTAAGGATTGCAACAAATATAAACAACTTTTACAGCCATGAAACATAATTGAAACAAATTAACATTAAATAATTAATTAAAATTAAATTGAATTAGAAGTTATAAATTAAAATGCAGGCTATTACTAAACTCAAATAAATAGTGAGAAGAGGTAAACAACGGCAATATGCTATTGTTACCAAATAGTGGTTAGCACTTGTGTTTCATATGCAGAGCGTCACGAGTTCAAATACTGGGAGATCCACTACAAATTTGCTTGATGGGTTTGGCCTGTTATCCCATAACATTGTTTGTATGGGTAAGTAAATACTGCCACAGACATAAATAGACAATAAATAAAGAAATAATGTCAGAGCTGCCAATATGATACGAAAAATTCGCAAAAAAACTATCACTCTTTCCCGTACAAATCATGGCCTCGGTTATGCGGCCTAATGTGGCGATGGTCAAGTCGGATACGATAAAAGCCGGATAAAACATAAGTCATAAATAACTTGGTTTTATTGGAGAAACACGTTTAGTAACTGATAACAGACAGCACACGCTCTGCAGCAATTGTAATGAAATGAACAATGTTTATCACGATCTCCAACTTTGACGCTGCTTTTACAATACAATACGAAAGATATTTAAAAATGCAAGTGTTTTTTACGACCATATTTTTCCTTTTTATTTCACTAATATTATCTAAAAAACACTCACAATAAACCACTGCTTTAAAAAGGAGAATATGTGTTCACTCCACTATATAAACAACAGACTGACAATGCTGAGGGTGTGTACGTAAGATGAACTGTTCTACTTCCCTTACTCGTGAAATGGACTCTTCCAGCCAGTCACTCTGAACAAAAGTAAACAACATCTAGCCAGCTCGGATCTTCAGGTGTATTATTAAATTATTACGCAGAGAGGGTGACTAGTCAATACAGCGCCTGCAATTTGCGAAATGCAAATCTGAAACACTTGTGTACGACATTAGCATTTCAAAACTGAAAGGTGCTTCTGATTAATTGTAATTTTATCTTGTAAATAATTTTTATTGTTATCTACTTGCCGAACCGGATAACACGGACTGCCGGATAATCGAGGTTGTACTGTAAATCAAATCAAAATCGTTTATTCCCAGAATAATACACAAGATAATATAAAATATACTTGATTGCATAGGCATCGTCAAATTATCCTAGGACTACAAATTATAGTTATCACAAAGAACAAAATATATGACCTAATAACCATACCACGTGGGAAGACTTAAATATAAACGTGTTACTGTATAACAACACAGTAGTACATGATCTAATTTATATAAACTAAGAAAACAAATGATCAATAATTACTAGTAAAAATAAAATAACTAAACATACATTAAATAAACACTAACGACACATGATTATTATAGTATCCTAATATACTTAATCCAATATATATACAACACGGAAAGGCACAACATAAACATTGTAACAAGATAATATTTTAATCAATTTTAAAAGCCTAAAGTAACATATAAAATACCATAACACTAATAGAAAAATAAAGAAATGAAATACAGAAAGTATATCGAAAATTAGCAACCCAGAGAATTTAAAACTTTAAAAAAACGACTTTAAAAGATCCTTATTTTAGTTTTAAAGTCATATTAATTTTAAATTTTTTCTTGAGTAACTATAAAGACTTAGAGTGTTAAAATTATGTTTTTGTATTTACAATATTAGGTAGTAATATGTTGTACAATGGTCTAGTATAATAATACAATCAAAAACTAAAATTAAATTAGTTTTAAAAAAATCATTGAATATTAAATAAGAGTGGTATATTTTTAAATTCATTTAACAATTCTTATATATGTCAGTGGTGTGAAGCTTCGTAAATGTCCTAATTTCTCAATTTTCTGAGCAATAAACAAAGCTCAAATTGGAATATGATTATTTCCTAATATTGTCCCGTAGTCAGACATTGTTTGTACCCTAATAAAAATTCTGTAAAAATATTAAACTGATTCATTTTCCTCATTATACAACCTTTATTACTAAGGATTATTAATAGAGAATTGCAACAAAGTAGACCTCGTAGCACTATCCAGAACTTAACTTTCAGCATATGTTGATCATAAAATAAGTTTAACAGTGTACCATTTAGATGCTAATTTCAATAACCAATTCTCAGCAGTTCATGTTGTAATGGGGACTATGTCCAAATTGTTTGAGTATCAACAGAGAAGAAGTGTCATACTGCATATAAATAAGTTAGATACTAGAATTAAGTTTCAGGTAAGTCGTTAAATAAAAAAAACAAAGATAATATATTTTAAAAAACAATTTGAATGGTAAAACTTTCATGTATAACAGTTGATTTATTCAGTAAAAATTAATCATTTCGATATAAAAAATTTAATTTACTCAATTTGATCACTGAATCAAGTTTGATAGATAATAGAATTACCAATCCAATCATTGATTTTTTATCATCAGAATTTCTGAACAAATCATAAGAAATGTTGAGTGATTTAATTTGAACCCATAGAAATTTTTATAGAACAACTAATCTTGTTAATAGAGATCTTAGAACTTTAGTTTTTTAAATATCATTTTAAAAATTTGGACGTAGAAGGGAGCTTATTTAACTAACCTAATATGAATGTGTATCTAAAACTATTATGTGTTTTAGAGTATTTACAATATTAGGTATTAATATGTGTACAATGTCTAGTATTATATTTATTAATATCTGAATAAGAACTAAAGCTGTACAAATTAGTTTTCTTAAACATTAATCATTGGAAAATATAAATATAGGGCAGTGGTATAATTTTTAAGATTCATAAACAACTCTTTATATGATGTCATTGGTGGAACCCTACAAATCAGCCTAATTGCTCTTTTCTGAGCAATAAACAAACAATTGGAATATGAATTATTTGCCCAGAGTATTGTCCCGTAAGTCAAATGACATTGATTGTACCCATAATAAAAATTCTGTAAAATTTCATTTAAAGCAGTTGATTGCATTTTTCTCATTATAAACAAACCTTTATTAATCTTAGGCATTATGTAGGTTATATGAGATTGCCAACTAAAGTTATGTCGTAGAACTATTCCAAGGAACTTAACTGGTTCAGCATTGTATGATTGATCATAAATAATGTTAAATTCTTTTGTCTTGGCTTCATTTAGACGTAATTTATTCAAATGACACCAACTTCTCAGCAGTTCATGTTTGTAATGGGGATCTATGTCTGCAACAAATTTTTGAGTTAACAGAGGAAGAAGTGTCATCTGCATATAAATAGCAGCTTAGATTACTAGAATTTAAGTTTTCAGGTAAGTCGTTCATATATAATAAAAACAGTAAGGGACTCAGAATATATCCTTGCGGAACCCCATTAGGAACAGATTTAGAATGGTAGAAACTGTTATTGTAATACACGGTTTGCATTCTACCTTCCAAGTATGACTTAAGTATTCTTGCAGATGATGAAAACCCCAAAGATTTTAATTTTAGCTGCAAGGTGTTTTGATTCACTGTATCAAAAGCTTTTGATAGATAATAGAATCTAGCTCCAATCAATCAATTATTTTCTTTATCATCAAGAAATTTCTGAATAAAATTAATTACAGCATCAACTGTTGAGTGATTTTTTCTGAATCCATACTGATTTTTATAGAACAACTTATTTTGGTCTAAGAATTTGGAAATTTTAGAACTCATTATTTTTTTTAATATATTTTGAAAAGACTGGAACAGTAGAAGTAGGTCTATAGTTACTGTAACTATTTCTATCACCATTTTTTATGAACAGGAATAACTTTTGATGTTTTAATTTTACTTGGAAAATGGCCACAATCAAAACATACATTAGTAATCTAACACAATACATAGTAATCTATAAAATAATTACTACTTTTAACTATCTTACTAAGTTTACATATCCATAAAATTACTATTACTAAGAGAGATAATTGCAGTGTGGACATCTTCTACGGTCACATGATTCAAAACAAATTTATCAGTGCTTAGATTACGATTCATATTTATGATACTATAGATTGTTAGGAGCTGACTAATAGAAATGCTATTTATAACATAATTCACACTATTCATGAGAAATTTGTTAAATTAACTGCACCTAAAGAAGGATTAGAATGAGAAGGTTTTTTAGCAGAAGCCATGTTGTCATTGATAATTTTCCACATTTGCTTGGGTTTATTTACTGCACTACTTACTAAGTCATTATTGAAAGAGAGTTTAGCCATTTTAATTTTTTATCTGTCAGCACCTCATGTTTTACTATAAATTAAATATAAGTCATGTGCAATATTACCCAAATTTTTACTGTTGCCAGTTAAGAAACATTCTACGTCACCCGAATTTGGGGTGATGCAAGTCTGAGAGTTAATGCATACCAGTTTTTACACTGTATATAAATTGTATTAACACATAGTCCTATTCAATTCCATCTGAACTAGCCAAGCTTTGCAATTGATCTAGCATATTTCCACTGATTTTGGTAGCCTGTAACTTCGGTCTATTTCCAGATTTGATAGCATTACTGTATTTGAAATGAATATCGCTTAGCAAAGGTTGTAGCCTATAGAACCCTTTAAAGTCCTATTTAAAAAAACCAACTAGTATACCTAAACTTAAGCACCGATGAAATTCAGATTCCACATGGGTATTATACTTAACAAAAACATGCTTCAGGATTTTTTTTCAATTCGAGGTTGGATTTAGTTCTGATTGATAAATCTTTCTAACTAGGCCTACTAGTGATTGAACTCTAAATGTGCTATGAGCAAATTTTAACTGTTCTCCTCAAATGTAGTTAAACTCACATTACTTTTAAGGTGTTTAAAAGTATAGGGTACCGTTTTTAAATAACAGCTCTATAATGGCTAGCAGATGGAAAGTATGTTTTTTTGTATAGGCTAGCATAATTTTGTTTAGCATAAAATGAGTAAGCCTAGTACATTGATATAAATCTTTATGTATTACCAATTATTTACCATGTAGGCCTAATATCTCATGTTCAGTTGTGTTAATAATGCTTCTTATAAAGGCTGACGGTGCCGTTGCTAACTAGCTGTATGAACTAGTTTTCATCACACGTGTGTTGGACTACAACTTTGAATACTTGACTGTTAGGCTACAATATTTAGCAAGTATTTTTTTAAATTAAGGTCACTTAATTTAAGTCGGCACTGGTGGCGCAGTGCTGTAACTCAGCTACTTGGGGACAAAGTGTTTGGGAGATTGTAGGCGATAGGTTCCATGTTCGGTTCTCTTAATACCGACACGGCGTCCGCTCAATGGTTGTCATCAACGTAGGCACTACTAGAGAAGTCTGGAGTGTCCGTGTTGAATGGTAGTCAAGGTTCGGATGTTGTGTAGGGAAGAGAACTGAGTGTCAGACTTGTCAGTTAGCTGAAAATCAGACCAACACTACGTGGTTCGGATTCCACGTAAAGCTGTAGGTCCCATAGATGCCCTGGCTATTGGGCTATTAATAAATAGTCCTTTCTGAGTTAAGCCGAACTCAGATAGTAACAATGACTACACTCGTTCATCTACACTCATCACACTCATTCACTCCTCATATTCGCCCATATCTCTACGATTGGCGACTTAGAGATGAATAATGAATAATAAACTTCATTTGGGTGCCCAACCACCAATAGGCGAAGAACCACCTAGTTATAATACTAGTTCTATAAATTATTAAGTTTGTTTGCAATGTTGATGACATGCATTTTACTTGTTGTTTACAGTCTCCATTTTCAATCTCATTACTAATATATGCAAACTGAAATTAAGAAATATTGACTTCTCTGTTGCGAAGTTATTGTTAAGCCGCGTTTACACTATATGGCAAAACATGCTATGTAGCATGTAGCATTTTGAGCCAGATTTAGCAGTTTTGGTTCTATGTAGTAGAAATTCTGTTTCCTGGCCAGAGTCAATAAGATCAAAGGCAACAAAACAAGCTACATCTAGCTTTTGTTATATGTAGCATTCAATGGTCGTCATGCTCAAAGTTCTTCTAACATTTGCTGCTTATAGCATTATCTGTCAACAGATTAACGAGTCGTGTATGATTTGTGCATTGTAGGCCTATTATTTTAATCAGGTAACATAGAAATGGACTATTGGTTTAATTAATAAAATTAGTAACAAAATATTTAAACTTAATTGATGTGTTTTGTATTATAGTGACTACTCAATTTTACTTAATTTCATTAAAGTCTTTTAAACTTTATGCGTTTTATATTATAGTTACTATTCAGTTTTATTCAATTGCATTTACAGTCTTAAAAACTCTATTGATGTGTACTAAGATTATACACATAGTACATTTTAAAATACATTTTACAGCACCCATACACGGACAGTGCTAATGACCCACCCGCTCACTCATACACGGACAGTGCTAATGACCCACCCGCGCACCCTTACACGTACAGTACTAATGACCCACCCACCCACCAATACACAAACAGTGCTAATGTCCCACCCGCCCACCCGTACACGTACAGTGGTATTGACCCACCCGCCCACCCATACACGTACAGTGGTATTTTACCAGTATTTACAATATGTAATAGTATTTGTCTTAAACTATTCAGCTTGACCATTGTATTAGTTTGACCGTTTAAAATAAATTGCATTAAATTCGTGAATGGTGTTTTCAGTTTTGCGTATTCAGTTCAAGTTTAGTTGATCAGTCCTGCTATATTTGCCTAGCCACAAGAGACGGACAGGCCCAAAACCTTAGTTCCCTTCTATAAAGAGATAAACTTACTGTTATAGCTGCCGATTGAGCTAACTTTCTATTCCTAGACATTTTCATTGACGCGACTGATGAGAGATGTGCTACATATAACATTTGCTACATGTAGCAGAACACCGTTTTACCTAAAACATCTAAAACTGAAACTTCTAGGATTTGCTATATCTAACAAATGTTATATGTAACAAAAGTTGTATAGCATGTTTTGCTATATAGTGTAAACAAGGCTTTAGGAAAGCCTAATGGAGTTTTAAGGACTGTATATATGTATACTGTATATATGTATACTGTATATAAGTATTCTACTTTATATATATATATATATATATATTATAAAGTAGAATATCTGGACTACAATAAAATGCAAATTTTGAAACACCTTAAATCAACCACAAATTTTCTGTGTAGGTAGAGTCTCAAATTTTCAAAAGTTTAGTTATATTTTTCAAAATTGTTTTTAAATATATTTTTCTGTTATCCTTACAAATAAATCAAGATGGCTATTTTGTTAGACTATTTGTTACTGAACAAAAAATTAAACTTTATTTATCATTTATTTATTTCAAGGACAACACCATTTATAAATCATACAATTTTTGTTTGTATAAATTATTGTTTTTGATTGTATAAGTTATACAAGTTAATTTAACTATAAAATAACTTATGTATGTATAGTTAAATAAGTTGTGCAGTAACTTAATACTTGTATTAATTCTATGTCAAGAACAGTACTACTGGTATTCAAAATAACTATATAAATAATAACAATTACAGTAATTAAGACATTTATAAAATATTATTAAAAATTCCACTAAAACCTGAAGTAGTTATCAGATAAATTCAAGCATAGAATATGATTATAAACACAGTGTGCGGGTCGGTATCTTGCCTAGGCCTCTCGCATTGAGTACAAACATATACCAAGTCTGGCTTAGCTGGCAGAGACTTAGGAAAGACAGAGGGGAAGGGGGAGAGGAAGGGGAAGGGGTGTGGTGACAATATTTCCAAGACCGGAAATAAAGCCGAACTACTTCTTGTAGGTGCTCCCTGGATCTACTTGGAATATGAGCAGCTCACTGCCAGGATAGAGCGTGCCTCAGTCAACTTCGATATTTTATTTTGTCTCTGCAGACTCTTAAATTGTTTTAATGAGTTCTATCTACAGAGTGAAAAACCGAGCTAATGAAACAAGCCAAACTTAAAAAAAGCTAATCTGCTCTAACCTAAAGCAACAAAAGCTAAATAACCCAACAAAAAAGTACAGTAAATCTTTTATAACAAAACCTAACTTGACCTTTCAAAGCATAACCTAATCCAAGTTGGCATTTTTTCGGCACTAGTGCCTTAGTCATGATCAGGATGAATTCTGCACATTAGGGCCTATATTTACCAATAGAGTTATATAAGGCTATTTAAAAACACCTGTTTTGATTTGTGTAATTTTTGTGGTTTTTCCATGCTTTCCACTGAAAAATTGGCATCTTTCAGTTAGTGATTTAGACCTACCAATGTCTGCCAAAAATTTTGTTATGACTCCTGTTTTGTATTTAAATACCATTGTTTTAATAACTTTATTTGACGAAAATAACATTTTACATGCCTTATTCATGTCTTTATTTGTAAAAGCCATTTTAGTAAACATCACTAAATATTTAAAACAAAATTAGAATTAAGTTTTTTTAGTGAACATTGGCTAATTTAAATCTATTGTACTGTATAACAAACCAAACTAAGAACCGTCAGTAATGAATTCCCGGACACTGTAAAAGCATTAATTGATTAGGTGTAACTTTAGTCAGACTTCAGTCAGAAACTGCTATGGTTTGACTCTGCTTTGATTGTGTTTATGAATTTATTTAACATAGATATTGCGTTGTAAAGGAGACGTTTTATGAAAAATGTAGTACAATGAGCTTGTATTTGAAGACTGTGTTAAGGGTGAAGATTGTAATGAAAAATTTATGAGCTTCTGAACTTTGGAAAAAATCATCAATATAAAGGGACAGAAAGGACTGAATATTGTATCATTTGAACACTACTAATCCTTTTTATTTTTAATTATTTAAATAAATAAATTAACAAATAAACTGTTGACTGAACAAATGCTTAAGTATTTGCCGGCAGGCCTAAATGCACACAGAAAGGAAGTAAAGTAACAGACAGTACATTTTCAGCTAATCTTTTCATAGAGCTTATGCGCTCTTTTATTGCCTGGCACCATCATCATCATCACTTTACTATTTCATGGTAAAAGTTTGTCAATTTCACTTGTAAATATTACATCAACACTTTTTCTAGGCATTTTCAACTAACATAACCAACAAATAACATTTTACTGTAAATAAACACTAAACGATTGAATTGGATGAGTCATTTCCACTTCTCAGTGACAAACTAAATCAGCTGTTATTCATAACATCTAAACATTGTCATAGGATCTGTTCATATTACTGATAACTCATACACAATCAAAGAGCTGTACCTGATGTCTGACTGTCATTGTTAAATCTCAAGTGTCAACATTGGAAAAATAAGTCTCGTTTTTGATCCCAAATGAAATGGTTACTGTTGAATTCATAATTAACTAAATTAAAAATTACATATAATTTTAAAAATTAAATTTATAAAGTTAATTTAAAAGTGTTATGATCAACACAGAATAAATGGTTTGAAATGGCCGTCACAGAGTGGTTCTGTGTTGTTAGGTAGACCAATGGGTTAAGCAGAAGATCAATTTCTGCTGACAAGTAATAAGATTTATTAAAATCATATAACGATTTTTAAGGTACGGTAGCCATAGCTCATGAATCAGAATTTATATAATTTTAACAATGGATATGCCATAAAGGATTTGATGTTCTTATTTCTCGTTTTAGGGAATCAGTTTGTTATTGTAAAGAAAGAGAGAGAAGATGAGGCAGAGATTAGAGAAATGGCTGCCAAGATGGTGGAACAGCAAAGGGCTAAAATGGCCAATGCTGTGCCATCACCGATGGCGGCACCGTCCCGACCTGCCAGTCTTGTGGCACCTGGTCAGCCTGGTATTACTTCATTCTTCAAGAACAACAAGGGGCGGTCTACCAGTCCAGACACCAGCAAAAAGAACCAAGAAAAACCTCCCCTTGATGAGTTCAGCCAAAGAGGTAGAACATAGGTTTACGTAAAGCAAAAGACCATTCAATATTTTTATCTATCTAAAGCAGTTGAACTAACAGTTTTAATTTTGAAACACTTTGTTAAAACGTAAACAATTTAACATAGTGATGTGTATAATAAATATAAAAGAAATTTTAAGCATTATTATGAGTTAAACAGGTTACTTCAACTTGCTTTAAACAGGAAAAGTACCTATACTTAACTAAGGCTTATTAAGTTCCATCGCTGCTTTTGGATATACATGTGTTTGTTGTTTATGCATTACTAAACCACTCATTAGATTGTCATGAAACTTTAGGAAGTTGTAGAATTCACATATGTTAACAACTAGTTTAGAATAAAACAAGGAAGAAAATCTATATTAAGGAATTTGGTGTTATGGATAAAGTGTACATGGTCTTTACAAGTAATTGTTGATGCTCATACCTTCTCCTTCTCTAGAGGCCCAGAATCAATCGCTGTCATTAAAACCACTGTGAGAGTTTCAGTTAGTATATTGAGCACTTGGCTTGCTGAAGGATGAAAATCGCTGGGTTCATTTAAAAAGAATCTTCTGTATCATACCTCACTAAAACCATGAGGTCTTCTGGGTTATTATGATAGTGTCTATTGAGTAGCTTATAACAGTTGTTTGATACTCCTTGAGAAGTTTTTACTCCCTATCTAGATTGTCTTGAAGATTTAAAATTCTATTGTCATCAGGGGAACAAGGTGCCATCTGTAAACTGTGAATACTTTGAGGACACACCTTATGACAAGGTACAAATATCTGGGGTAATACTGAAATTTTATTAAGCAACATGAGAATTACATAAGGAATACTATGACACAGTAAATATTTACCTGGATATTAAACTTTCTAGATACTTCGGGTGGTAGTAACCAAATATTTGTGATTAAGCTGCTTTAGCCACGGTAAGAATGATAAATTGCCATTGTTGTTACTCTTCGAATCGCTGTCACCTATTTAACAGCTCACATAACTATTCAAGTTAACCAGTCAAAGATTGCTCTGGGTGGATTAGACCAGGTATATTAAAAAAGCCACAAATTTGTACACTTTTGGAGGCCAGTAAGGGTGGGAAGAAAAAGGAAGCTGGCAGATGATGACACATCAGACTAAAAGTATCGATGAAAAATAATGTACATAGTTGTGTTTATTTACGTAACTTTTTTTCCTTGGATAGTATTGCTAAACATGTGTATATATTTTAAATCTACATTACATTTCTAACAACTTGGCTACTTGAATTTTTCATTTCTTCAAAAACCATATGTGCTAACTGAGCCAGAACTTATAAAATATAAATTTATAAATATTTTTTTATGTTTACTTCTCAACACCTTCGAAACCAATCAAGGTAAGGACTCAAAATATATTTCATATTATAGAGCATGTTTTTGGGAATAAAATGGTATACAATAAGTTTTAGTTACTGCTACATTTATATATTATAGTAATTTTTATGTAAAACCTTGCAAAATCGTAAAAACAGTGTAACATTTTAGGGTTATTAGTGCAACAGTGGGAGGGTTAATGTCTATATTATTGTACCATATATCATGAACTCTTCATACAAAACATTTCTATTATTATTATTCTTTACTAAGACGCTGATTGTAGAGATATGGGTTAATATGGGGGCGAATGAATTTGATGTGTAGATGAACGAATGGAGTAATTGTTACTAACTAAGGTGTCTGTTCCTTAAAACGAGCCATCTATTAATAGCCCAATAGCCAGGGCAACTAGAACTTGCACTATTACGTAGATTCCATAACAAAATGGTCTGATTTTCAGCTAATTGATACCCAGTTTTCTTCCCTTCTCATCCGGATTCTGATTACCACCCAACATGGACACCCCAGACTTCTCTATTAGTGTCCATGTCGATGGCAACCATCGAGTAGATACCATGTTGATAATTATAGGATAGAGAATAGAACCTATTGCCTATATCTCTTCGCACTTAGTCCCCAAGTAACTGGGTTACAGCACTGCCACTAGTGCCGACCATCTGTTTGATTAAATTTACATAAAATATGCAGTGACAAATTCAAGGATCCAAAACTATGGATCAGTACTTTTACAAGGAGAGGCTAGTTTTAATTTTTCATCGTTTAATTTATTTTACCATGTAATCTGGGCATTTTGGTAAATACCAATCTAAATTACAGTATAAACCAATGTTTAATTAAAGCGTAAACCATGTAAATAAAGCACAAACCAATGTAAATTAAAGCGTAAACCAATGTACAATTAAAGTGTAAACTAATGTATAATTAAAGCAGTGAGATTACTACTGTCAGCTGTTGTAGATTACATGAAATCAGTGATTGCTAATGTTTATAGTGCATTTATGATTATTGGAAGTTATGAACACACTATTTGATTTCAGTTTGTTTATATAAATGATGAGTTTAATACAGATAAGTATTAGTTAATAGTGTTTTAGTGCACAGCGTTTTTATAGTAATATGTGCACTGTGAATACTTAATATCTATCCTCCTATACTCAGTAAATCTATGTGTAAGTTTATAATAGTGGAAAACATTAATGTGTACAACCATATAACATTATACTGTAATCTTCAAAATAAGACCTGAAATGCATATAGCACCAATTATAAAAACTCTGGGACATCCTGTCTGTATGCTAATCATCTTGGAATATTCCTTAGTGTTTCTCTTTTAATTGCTTTTTGATTGTTAAATTCATCTTTTTCACAAATTGTCTAGTTTTATTTCAATAATCTTAAGTTTGCTATTCTGTTCATTATATATTTTTTATATTCTATTTGTTCAATTTATAGGTCGGTTTGGCTGGGTACGCCTGGGAAATACAGATCTACCGTGCATCTTGCGCCATCAAGAAGAGAAGTATTGCGCTGTGCGAATGGTTGAGAGCAAGCTGCTGAGCAAGTATCTCAATTATCTGCATGCAGATATCTACTCATGCACATGCATCCATAGCTTCTACATCACTGAGGCGGAGGCTCGACTTCTCAACGAAATTAACAACAAGCACTGTGAGATGCAGTTTGGCAGAGAAACATTTACTACCAAAGATCTGGTTGTTAAACTAAAAGATGCTCATGAGTTTTACACCTTTCTCGATGTATGTTACAGTAAGTTGCTGCATAACGGAATCGATGGGAAAGAAAAGTGCGGGTTTATTAGGATAAATAATGAATCTGTTGTTCCTTATACTGTAAAAAATGATAATAAATTTGTCCCATTATTCTATTTTGAGGGTGAAACTGACAATCTAAAGCTGAAAGCAGAAAAGTTAGAAGATTGGGACTTAGCATATCTTAAGTTTTGTTGTAAAGTGCAGGGTATTAGGAATGAATTGTTTGCGAGTGAAACGTGTTCAGTTATCAGTCTAAGTGATATAAAGAGTTATTTTCCCAGTGGTACTGTATTTGAAGACTATTGGCCGAGCAAAGTGGTGGACTCGCAGCTGTTATTTCAAAAGGGGTCAGTACCAACAGGCAATGCTGCAAGCTGGATTAAAGCGCCACCAGCCCTTGCAGTCCCTCCAGCACCAACGTCAGTGACTGTGAACAAGGTGGTGCCCTCACCCACTCCCCCCAACACAAGGACTGCTGCCATGCCCCAGAGCCCACAACCTCTGCACAATGGTTGGCCAGGACTAGTGGGAGGCCAAGCAACTTACCAGCCCACTGCTCTCAGCCCTCAACAAGCAAGGATGACACACCCCAATTTGGCTGCCTTGCATTCAGTTAGTAACACTTTATTCAATTATATTTTAATATTTAACTACATCATAGAAATCTAATCCCACACATCTTTCTGGAGGAATCTTTGCAGAAGTCCTTATTTACTATATAAAATGTTCCTTAAAATAAATAAGTAGTTATATTAACCCTTAAAGTGCTGAGTACAGTACAACCTTGATTATCCGGCCTCGCTTTATCTGGCAGTTCGTGTCATCCGGCTCGGTTTTTAAGTAGATAGCAATAAAAATTATTTACAAGATAAAATTATAATTAATGGGAAGCGTCTTTCAGTTTTCAAACGAAATGTCGTACACGAGTTTCGGTTTTGCATTTCCCAAATTGCAGGCGCTAGTAATCACCTCTCTCGACAAGTGGTTGCTTGTTACTGCCTTATAATTTAATAATGCGCCTGAAGATCCGAGCTGGCAATGTTGATTTACTTTTGTTCAGTGTAGCTGGCTGGAACAGTCCATTTCGCAAGCCAGGGAAGTCGGAAGTGGAACAGTTTATTTTATGTACACATAATTTGCAGTTAAATAACTGTACATATTTTTTATTCAGTTGGAGTTAACATTAAATTTGAGTATAAGATTTAATATTTAAGTAATTTACATAACATTTACCTTAGCATTTTTGATAGCCTAATTAAAACACAGTTGTATTTTAAAATATCTTTCGTATTGTATTATAAAACAGTGTCAAATTGGGCGATCATGATAAACATAGTTTGTTTCATTACAATAGCTGTAGAGCGTGTTGCGTCACGTGCAATTGTAGGTGCCCCACTTACACGTACTGTCTGTTATCAGTTACTAAACGTGATTCTCCAATAGAACAAAGTTATTTATGACTTATTTTTTATCTGACTTTTTTTGTATCCGGCTTGACCTTCGCCACATTAGACTGGATAATCGAGGTTGTACTGTAATTTTTCAATTAATGCTCTATTTTTTTGTATTTATATAATTTTTGTTTTCTCTAAAGTTATATTTTTTTCTACTTTAACCCTTTGAGGACCAGGCAGAAATATGACATGTTACTAAATTTTTTCACATATCATACCTGTTCTGTTTAGCTAAAAATGCCAAGCCAAAATGGGCGATTTTGCAGTTGTCGACCAATAAATTTATAATTTATCTTATAAGTTAGACACTGACATAATAATGCACCAAAATATTTTTATAGGTATAAACTATTGATAAAAAAATATATAGATGTAATTCTAAGTAGTTTAAAAAATAAAAAAAATTATAATTGAAATAAATTTACAAATTTTTTAAATTTATTTATTTATTTTTGCTAATAACTAAAAAAGTAAAAATAATTTTACTGGGGGGAATTATATTATTTTATTTTGCATTTAAAAAGGAACATTTGTAGAAAATTTGGTGTTATTTCCCCTATAAATAAGTTATTTATAACACATTTTGTAGAAATATACATAAATTACTTCGGCAACTTATTCTAGCCTAATTGTTAATACTAATAATTATTAAATGCGAAGAAATTAAAATAATTACACATCTGCTGTACTAGTAAAGAGCTGATTTCTGAATCCATAAACAGTTTTAAAACAGTTACACACACTATTTACAAAATAATATTTACAAGTCATTATCAGGCCTACATTTTTTTATTTACAAACATGCTTGGCAAAGCAAGTGCCATGACAGCCTTCATTGCACCGAGAACAAGCTGTTCTGGATCGTTTTCTTCCAGTTTTATAGTCCTTTACCTTAGGGGTGCATACCCAACATGTCTTTTGATTATTACCAGGTAGAGTAATTACACCTAATGCACGGTTATTTGAAGCTGCTTCTTGTACACGCTGCTCTCCAAGCCATTCTTCTGTTACACTGGCAACAATACTTGCAATAAAGGGATATCTTTCAATAGGTTTTATATTATTCTTCTTACAATTTGTTTTATAAATAATGTAGCAATTGAGTACCATTCTTGAAAAAATATTAAATGTTGCTTTGCGCCAATATTTCATTGAGCGTCGCTCATCAAGATAAGTGTACAGCATCATGTCATGAGTATCAATTCCTCCCATGTACTTACAATAGCTTTGTACAATAGCTGGTTTTTTTCTGATGTGACTCTTCCATGCCGTCTTCTTACTGATTCTATATCATTTATTTCTGGGTTTGAAGAAAGTAACAGTACAGGATTTTTCTGTGACTTTTTGTCTAAAGCCTAAAGCTACAAGGGGCGTGTTCTTTTCTTTACAGTACACAGAACAACCTACATCAATTTTAGCTTTTATCTCATTTGGTAGGTGTTTCATATCTCTTTTTACAGTACCAGTCATAAAGGTTTTGTTTTTATATAACCAGTCCATTAGGGGAACACTAGTGTAAAAGTTGTTAGTAAATAAATGAAAACCTTTACCTAGAAAATTGCCTACAGTTAAAAGTTTTGAGACAACAACATGAGATAACCCCTTTTCCTTTACTTCATTTATTTCTTGAGGATTTGCACTTTTTCCTTTATAGCAATAAAAACTGAGACAATAATTAGTCACGGAGTCACAAAGGACCCAAAGTTTTATACCCCATCTACTGTGATGTTTGTTGGGTAGATACTGCATCATTTTGGTCTGGCATTTTGTTCCAATTATGCTTTTATCAATTGATAACTGTTGGTGGGGTACATAAAAATGTGTAAATACATTATTACAATGGTCAATAATGGGATTAAATTTTTGTGATGGGTCATAATTTGGTTCATTACATTTTGGAAGTTTTGTATTATCAACCATATGGAAGCAGCTTAGCAAAAGTTCAAAACGATTTCTTTTAAACATTTTTTTGAACCAGGGAGTTGCCTGATTACTTCAGTCTGTCCAGTATGACTTCATTGTTGGCTTTTGAATTAAGCCCATATTTACGAGGGTTGTCTCAAAAGTAAGTTACACTATTTTATTAAAAGTATAAAAAACATCAGAAAATATTTTAAATGATATATTTTGAAAAGTACAAGTTAACCTTATTTTTCTATTTATTCTACATAATTTCCATGATTTTCTAAACATTTTTGGTAACGTGGTAACAGTTTTTTCAGTCCCTCATCATACCATTCTGCCGCCATATTGCTTAGCCAACTCTCAACTTCTTCTTTCAGCTCATCGTCATTTGCGAAGCGCCGACCTCCAAGATGTTGTTTGAGGTGTGGGAAAAGATGAAAGTCACTTGGTGCAAGGTCGGGGGAGTAAGGTGGATGTCCAAAAACATCCCATCGAAAATCTGTGAGCAAGTCTTGGGTCTGACGAGCAGCATGTGGGCGAGCGTTGTCATGGAACAAAAAAACTTTTTTCGTCAACTTTCCTCTTCTTTTGTTCTGGATTGCTCTTCTCAGTTGTTCCAAAAGTTCACAATACCATGCTGCTGTTATTGTAGTCCCACGAGGAAGGTAGTCGATCAATAACACACCTTTGTTGTCCCAAAAAATCGTCGCCATGATTTTTCTAGCGGATTCCACAACTTTCGCTTTTTTTGGTGTTGGTTCGTCCTTTCCTTTCCATACCATACTCTGTCTTTTCGATTCAGGCGTCCAATGATGGATCCAGGTCTCATCCCCAGTCACTATTCGATCGAATAAATTGTCTCCTTCATCATCGAAAAATTGTTGAAATTGCAAAGCAGCATCAACTCTCTGCTCTTTGTGCTGTTCTGTGAGAAGGCGTGGAACCCACCTTGCACACACTTTTGACAGATGAAGATCATCAGAAATAATCCTGTGGAGTGATGCACGGCTTATTTCCACATTAGAAGGCAGTTGACAAAGGATTTCGTCAAGAGTCAGGCGCCGATCGGTGTCAATGACCTTTCTGACATCTTCAACAACAGTTGCCGCGTGAGAAGTGGAGGGGCGGCCGCTTCGTTGTTCATCATGCAGTGTTGTCCGTCCTTCAATGAATGATTGACGCCAACGAGATACCATTGGTCTTGACATCACACCTTCACCATAAACACTACACAACTCATGATGAATTTCAGTAGCAGTTTTATTTTTTGCTGTTAAAAAACGAATAATAGCTCGAATTTCACAATCGGCGGTAGGAACAAGTGGTGTCTCCATATTGCCTGTAGTCTGACTGGCCGATCGATCGACGCACGCGCATAGGAATTTTACAGTGCTGCCACTACGCCCAGACGCAAATACTCCGCGACTCCCAGACTTCTGGCGCCAACAGAACGGCTTTAAAAAAATAGTGTAACTTACTTTTGAGACGACCCTCGTAAAATAGTTATTATAAAGGCTTTTATTTCAAGTACAGATGTAGGGATCCAAGCTCTAAATCGACTGTGTGGTGAAAGTTGGTCTCTTTTGGCTGCTAGCAATTGTTCAGCATATCTGTTTGTTTCTCTTTGGAATAAAGTTAAAAGTGATGTAGTAAAAAAAAGGTTGAAATACTCAACTGGACTAGCAAGCAAAGGTGGACAATGTTTTGGACCAGTACATTCCATGTATTGAAAGTTATGTGTGAGTGGCCTAGTTGAAGTGTTATTACCAGTATTGAGTTTTTCCCAAACATACTGATGTTGGTTATTAGGCTGTGATCGATTTATTAGGTCATTTGAGTCATCATCAGATTCACTTGAGCTAAATACAGGCCTACCTTGACCTACAGGTCTAGTTTGTTCCCCAGTAAATATGTTTGGATTAGGCCTACCTGTGAGAATCCGTCTTTGTGTTGTAAAAGTTGATTGAGGTTCATAGGTAGGATCATCATCCGTGTCATCACCAAATAATGATCCTGATTCATTTTCACCTAAATCTAAATCACTTTCCGTATCTTCATCCTCACTAACCTCCTAATCTAATTGTCGGTCAATTTCACTTTCATGAGATCGTAAATTATCACTCATTTTTACAACTATACACTAACAAGTAACAACTAAATACTATAAACTATATATAATTACAACTATAAACTAAAAGACTGAAGTATGAACGAAACCAACAAACAATAATAACATAAACACAACGGAGCAGAAATGATAAACAACGAATATCCTAGTAGACTAGCACTGGTACCAGTCAGCTGATAATGTCACATGAAAACAATGAAGTAAAAAAAATCACAGACGTTAAAAGTAAAAGTGATATTCATATATTTTATCTGTAGACAGACCAAGGAATCAGAAAAACATAGAACAATAATAATTTGAAGTCATATGTATTGATATAACAATGAATATCAAAGCGACTATATATTGCCGTCTGGCGCTTCTCGCGTATATCATCGGCGGCAAGATATTGCCGTCTGGCGTTTTTAAATACGATCTTTGACGGCAATATATTGCCGTCTGGCCCTCAAAGGGTTAACCAGTTTATTGCAAGGTTGAAAAAATAGGTATAACTATGAGATACATTTTTTTACATTTTTATCTATCTAAATCGTCCGGGTTAGTCATAATGAAACTATTTACAATCCCACAGAATACAATTAGACTATGTATTAATAAAATAAAATTATTTATAGCTTAAATAAATGAAACTGGAAAAAATATAAAGAAAGGGCAAATTATAAAAGCTGCTTACTCAAATAAGGTTAGTAATTGACGTTTTGACCACAAAACAAACAACAAGCAACTGAGTGGCGCGTTGTCTGTGTTCATGTTTCGTAAATATACGCATCGAGCGCTAGTGGTAACTTCAAAAATAGTAGTGATTAGTAAAAACGTCATATTTATTACAGTCGTTGCTTAGTTATTAGTTCATATGATTCATAACCAAATAACAACTAAAATTAGTGTCGACCGTAATCTAAGTTTATAAATATCGACTAGCGTAAATATATGGATACCGCGTTATGGGCAATTGTACACATGTGCATATATTCGGATTCCGCGTTATGGGCAATTGTACACATGCGCATATATTCGGATTCCGCGTTTTAGGGGTTAAGATACAATTTTAAATGGATAGTTCAAAAACCATTTGTGATACATTCACATCATATATCACTTATAGAACCTCATTGTATCATATATCACTTACAGAACCTCATTAAAACCACTTATAGAATCTCTTTAATTTGAAACCTCTATAAACAAATCTCTTTGAAAAACCAAAAAAAAAAATTGAGAGGAGTGGAGGGTTGAGGAAGAGAAACTACAATCTGCAGATGGTGTCGTTAGCACTGAAATCTTGTCTCTGTTGAGTATTTTTTGTTCCTAGTGTTTGTATTTTGAGGACTTGTCCTACAAGGTAAGTTTTGTGATGCCCTTGTATAACGAAGGGTGATTGATACAACATTATTTTTGAAATTTTGTTGAATAAATTGTTAGCCTTCTTATAAGTAATACTGTAAATATGTGTTGAGGGGAAACATTATGTATGTAGATAGAGCTAAGTAATGTGGCTAATTTGGCCTTTATATGTATTAACTCATCAAGAAACTGTGGGATATATTTTATTAAAATTTTGAGAATATTGTGAACAAAAAATACATACTAACCAATCTAGTGTGAAGTAAAACTAGATATATATTCTTTTTTAAACAATTATTTTTCTATTTGTGACAGCTGTTCAAATGTTGAGTTGAAACTTGTACAACTAGCTTTTGCTGAAAGAGTAGATTAATAATAGGCATGTATAAAAACTACATTGCTAGAGTGTATAATAAATGAAGGAGTTATGTACTGTAGTACAATTTGTTGGGTGTTGCAAGGCGGGCACAGGAAGAGTGAAAGAGGGAAAAAGCCTTGTGTTTGTGTGATAATGAGGCAGGCGTTTTGCTAGTCCAAGTGACAGTTGCAGTAAAATGTAGAACTAAATTCCCTGGAGCTCTCAACTGGGATGGCCCTTAATTGGTGGCCTACTACTCGATAACCTATGGTCTGATACTGTTTTACATCAGAGTAATGCTTGACTGATTGCTAATAGTTCCATATCCAAGTCTCCAGCTCAATAGGCTGTGTATATGTCTCCGGCCTATCAGTTAACACTGCTGTGAGCCCACGTGGCTTGTACCAATTACAACTATCTGAAGGCCAGTTCACCGGTGTTGGCAAACCATGACCACTCTAATAGTAAACAAATGCTTTTTTGACCCCTGCATATCTTTTTCTGATGTCAGTTTGATGCTAATTCACTCTTCTGTTCTGTGTAAACTACTGTTGTGCTGAAAGTACCGAGATGACAGTATGATTTACATATTTCTTAAATCTGTTGCATCATTAATTTTAACAATATTATTATATAATTGTTTATTATTAAGAAAATATTACAATATAGTGTCATTAAGTGAATTTCTGAATCAAGTCATAAGAAAAAAATTATTTAACCCTTTTAGGACTGCAAAAAAATGGATTTTTTAGTGTGAATTCTTTTTTTATATATGTGATATGAGACCCTAGCCTACTGAAAAAGACTGCAACAAATTAGGGGTTTTTGTAAGCATTTACAAAAAATATTATATTATTACTAAAAATAGGAATAATATCACCAAGTTTTTGGTATTTTTTTAAAGGTTTATAAACAGGCAATCAGAAAATAATGAAATATTATCCTTTTTTTATACATACAATTTACATTGGAGATATATATAAAAATAATAAAAAAGCAACATTTTTATTTTTGACACACAATAGGAAAATAACTAAAAATATTTTTAGTGTGGGAAACCTCTTATTTCTGTTTAAAATGCAATCCTTAAGCTCAGTACCAAACTTCATCACATTTAGCCGAGAAATAAAGAATAAAATGTAAAGTCTCGCTTTAAATTCATGTTTGATATATGTACTATCATTATAAATAAAATAAATCTAACATGATGTAAAATTAGACCTACTAAGTTCCTCCAACAGGTGAAATTTTGTATTTTATATCTTGAATTATGTCATAGTCAATAATTTACACTATTTCAGATTTCTATTGGCGTTTTAGTGGTGTATTCTATTCCAATCCATATATGTTCTCACACAATGAAAATAGTTAAATTACTATACTATATAAAATAAGATATAAAACAACACAAAACTATTTACAAACAACAAACTTTTCAACTAATAACATAAGCACAACAACCAAAATACATACAGAAACAAACAACTCCTTCACTAGACTGACACCTAAACTGAGATCGGCAGGGGAACAGTTGTCTTGAAATTAGCTGATGAATAAACTTTATTTTATTGAATATTCTCAACAATCTGGGCTGTTAATTAATATAAAATAATAAGTTCAACTCTTGTAGATTCTGTTTCTTGCAAAAATAGCGCAACATATAAGCACTTAGCGAAATTACCGATTTGCCCGCTCTACCGGTTTTGTACGGCTATGTGCGGGCGATATATCTCCCGCATCGTCTTTTTCGCAAATTATGTGCAGGCGACGATTCGCCCGCTTTGTCCTAAAAGAGTTAACTTTTGATAAAATGCAGTATAGCAAGGTAATTTAGAACCTCGGAAACTTGACATAATGTGAACTGGAAGAGTGTCGAGTTTTGAATTGTCGAGTTTATGGCAGTAAGGTTAATAATAGCAATATTTAAGGTTCTGTTAAAACTGTTTAGTTAAATAGAGACTAAAACTAAAGGATATTATAACTAGGAAAAATGAAATGTGAATAAGAGTTTAAGTTAGCTAGTAAATTGGTTATAAAACAAAGAATTGATACTATTATATCAGTACAGTACGTAATATAAAACAATAAATGTAAAAAAGGCTTTATAGTGTAACATGAAAATAGTGTAGCAATTATTTGCTGTCCACTCTTTAAAAAAATGTTGTTTTGAGGTTTTACATGAACAGCGAAGTAATAGACAATAGACAATATTCTTTATTCATAAACATTGAGTTTAGAATTTTCGTCATACAATAATGGTTACATGGCACAGGTAGAAAAGAATAATATTTAATTATGGTGAGTGTTCTCTCCAGTCCATGAATTCTTGGGTGGTGTAGAATGGTCTCTGCAGAAGCCAATCTGATAGTGAATTTTTCAGACGTTGTGTCGGAATTGTCTTCAGGAATCCTGGGAGGTTGTTGTAGTAGACTGTTCCTCTGTATGATGGCTTCCTCTCAAATAAGCTCCGATGATGTGTGGCTATTGCAAAATTATGACCATTTCTCGTGTTGTATGAATGGAAGTCTCCGTTTCTAGTTTGTCCAGATTTTACCGAGTGTAGGATCGTTTCGAGAATGTAGAGAGCTACCACTGTTAGTACTTTTAGCTCCCTGAACGCTTCTCTGCAGCTGTGTCGAGGTTCGGTAATGGCTCTTATGGCTCTCTTTTGAATTATTAGTACTCTTTGTATATTAGTTAGAGTTGTCCCTCCCCAGACTATTAGCCCATATCTCAGGTGTGACTCGAATAATGAGTGATATGCTGTTTTTGCCATGTCTGCATTACAGATTTGTTTAATTCTTCTTACCACGTAGACACAAGAGTTAAGCTTATTACAAAGTTTGTCCACATGAGGCTTCCAAGAAAGCCTATTGTCCAGGATGAGACCTAAATATTTTGTTGTGTCAGATGTAGTTAGTCCTGGAAGGCCTTCAAGCTGATTATGATTAGATGTGAAAATTAGCTGCTTTTCGTTTAAAACCAGGTCATTCATGCTGCAGTATTGCTTTGTTAGTTTGAAAGCTGTGGAAGAGTTGGTGTCTAATTGGTCTTTACTTTTGTTAGTGATGGTAAGAGCTGTATCATCTGCATACATAACAACTTTACAGAGTCCATTTAGATGTTGTGGGAAGTCGTTAGTTAAAAGTATGTACAGGACCGGGCCTAGCACCGATCCTTGAGGCACTCCTCTGGTCACTGGTAGTTCTTCAGATTTTACTTTAATTATTGTTCCATTATTCATGTATGAGAACTCAACCAGCTGTTTTCTATTGTTTAGGTAACTTTTGAACCAGTCTGCTTCTTTATCGTCAATTCCCAAGAGTCTAAGTTTCTGTGTTATTACTTTATGTCCAAGGCAGTCAAATGCTTTGCTGAAATCAAGAAAGATGGTTGTAGCTAGGGAGCCCTTATCTAGTGTGTCTAGTATGTGTTCAGTCAGCTGCACTAGAGCAGTTACAGTTGATCTTCCCCTCATAAAGCCATGTTGTTTTGTGGTGAGTAGATGTTTTGTTCTAGGTGATTTAATAGTTGTCTCAAAACAACACACTCAAGTATCTTGGAAAATGTTGAGATTAGTGAGATGAGGCGATAGCTGCTCGGTTCATTTGTGTTGCCTTGTTTGAATTTCGGATACACTTTTGCTATTTTTAGACAATTTGGAAATATTCCTTGTGCAAGTGACTTATTTATTAGGCAGGTCAGTGGCATTAGGATCTCCTTTTTGCAGTATTTAACTATTTTTGACGAGAATTCATCTTCTCCTGCTGATGATTTTGGTTTTAGTCCATCAATTATTTTACTGATTTCATCACAGTTTGACTTGGGGAAATGTAGTTTGGTTATTAGTGGGTTCTGAATTGCTGTTTGTGGGGGGTCATCTTGATTGTTAGAGAGTGTCCTTTCAGCTATTGTAGTAAAAAATCTGTTTAGTTCATTTGCTATTTCAGTTGGTGCAGTGATGGTTTCTTTGTCTACTGTCAGTGTGCAGGGCTGGGGGTTAGAGACGTGAGCTTTCCTTTCTTCATTAATTATATTCCAAATCACTTGCATCTTGTTGTTTGTTTCCCCTATTCTGTTAGCAATGTGCTGCTTTCGAAGAGTTTTAAGTTTCAAGTCGTAGGCTTTCTTTTTCTCTGCAGCATCTCTTTTATCTACAGTTCTATTTGTTATGACTGATCGGTTTAGGGCATTTAGATAGTTGTCTTTAAGCTCATTGCATTCAGCGTCCCACAGTTTATTGGTGTTGTTTGTTCTTGACTTCACTGTAGTAATAGGACAAGTTATATTCATTGCTTGTTGGAGTGTTTTATGGAACAGTTCGAAAGCCCTACCAGCTTCATTTATGTTTAATATATTTTGCCAGTCCTTTGTCTCTAGTTAGCATCTTAGATCTTTCATTGTGTCTTTGTTGATTGTCCTCTTTTGTATAGTGGCTGGGGTGGTATTTTTTGCAATGTTGACATGACATATCTGGGCACAGTGATCGGATATGCCTGTTTCTAGTACTTTGACATGCATGTCATTGTCATCAATATTTGTACATACGAAGTCAATGGATGTTTGTGTACAGTGTGTCACTCTAGTAGCAGGTAGTTTAGTTCTTTTGATATTATATCCCAGTAGTGCTTCTTCCAGCTTCTGTTTGTCTCCATTGATGGTCATGTTGTCAACGTTGATGTCACCGATTATAACAATTTGGTAATTTGTTTTAGGTAGTTTGTCCAGTTCAGCCATGAGGAAGTCAATTGCTAGATCTAAGTCACTATTTGGTGGTCTGTAAACACCTAATATATAGAGGTTTTGCCTTTTGAAGTTTATTTTTATAAGTGCTGTTTCACAGATTCGCTCTGAGACTGGATCTGATGTGGCAACCGAAGTTGTTTCATTTTGCAAATTTGACTTTGCATATATTGCTACACCACCTTTCCTGTATTTCTGTCTGGCGTATCCACTTATTAGCCGGTATCCTACAAGCCTAGTATTTTCTAGATTACTAATTCTAGATTAATAATATGTCCATTGGTGATGGTCCAGTTTCCTCGAAGTATCGTAGAACTCCCTCCACAGCCTTCAAACTGTCACTATTAGACATTTTATTGACTTCATCTTCTTTCTTTCAATCTGGGATATCTTCTTCAATGTCTGTTTCCATAATGTGATTAACAATTTCATCATCTTCTAGATGGTGTTCATCGTCTTCCTGCATCCTTTCTTCCACAACGCTCCCTGAAGATTCCTCACTCCCTGGAATATTCTTTACCAATTTTAGGGGTTGAATGTCTTCTTCCTTCTCTCTTATCTCCTCATTCCCACCGTGGTTAAAGCAATTATTTCCATCACCTTACTAGGCTCAAATGTTCAACTTCATCCCATGATGAGGAAATCCACCCTACAACATCTAGCAGGTCGTTTTTTTAAATTTCATAACCAAATCCTGTCCTTCATCTATGGATTAGATGAGTGATATATGAAGTGATGCATAAAGCAGTAAGGTTTAGAGGCAGGAACGGTGCCTTTATTTCATCATCTTTGAGCTCATCAACATCAGGGATCGTTGTTGCATTGTCTAAAAGCAAAAGGGCTTTTCTGGCGAAATTTTTTGATTTTAAAAATCCGTCCATTGAATGAACAAACATAGAAAATAAAACTACTCCTTAACCCTCCTAGTGTTCACTATGTATCCTGAAAATGTTGGGCGGGTTTAGCTTGATTTCCAGACATTTGTTTGAAAAATAATATAAAATATATTTATTATTATAATTACATACTATTATATATCATTTTATTTGTTATATTACACTGAATATTTTACAATATTTTTTATGTACATACCTTCATTTTGAAAAATTTTGTGCATCCAAAACTGAAGAAAACATTTTTTTTCGTTGTTTTAGAAAAGTTTTCACTGTTACCATGGAAATAAAATAACACAAACAAACAAATCCAGGATAGCCATCTTGTTCAAAATTTAGTAAACTTTAAAAATATATACAATATATACAAATGTTTTGCTCAGCAAAAATTGGAAAGGACAAAAAACAAAACTATGTACACACGTAAACACCGGCGAGTCAAGATGGCCGATCTTCTTCACTGACTGTTACAGCTATTTTGTAAACAAATCACAATTCTCTCGATGAGTGTAATCGATCATACTCGACTATCGATTATTCGGTATCATCTCCTGTTTCGATTGATACCTCATAGAGTTTTATTGATGGAACGATAATGCCAGAATAGCATATGTAACAATGGACTGCACAGTTGCCGACGCATCGGCAATAAACATTTACGAGACGTACTGAATTGCCGACGCATCGGCAATAAACAACAGGAGGGTTAAATATTGCACTGTCCCATCCATACGCTTTTCTGGTGTCTGTACCAAACAGGCAACCCAGTTACATTTTGTGTATCAGCAGATCTTTTTATAATTTTAAAGGCACAGGGATTATAAAATATGTTCCGAAGGGTTTTTTTATTTCAAATTTTTTTGGAACAAAGTAAAGTGGGTTACGTTAGATGAGTGCAATCAGAAACATAATAATTCTACTAACTTAATTAATTAACATTCATTTATTGTGATATTTGATGTTCTCAGTTTAGATTTAGGCCTGTCAGACATCCCTCCAACAAAGAGATAAACGGATCATTATTTGGTAGTTAGTTGTTTTTGTGGTGGTATAATTGAAATCTTTTACCCAGTATTTTGATTTATAGAACCTTACCACGGCATTGTAGAAGTATTTATTAGGCCTTGCATATTTGTCATGTAAAAAGAATTTTGATGAGAACCAGTGTAATGCAATGCACTGTACCTCGACTTCCCCAAATGTGGATATGTGCTTTATTGTAGAATCTCTTCTCCTCTGTACGCTTTTATCTTCTTTCGAGTTAAAGGGAGGCTGTTGGGTTTTTCTTTTTTAAATAAAATGAACGATAGTTGGGTGTAATTAATTTAATTTTATTAATTTTAAAGAAGTTTAAACTAATTAAAAATGTGGGAGGGGGAAGAACCTAACTACGTTGCTACCCATCTTATTACTAACTGCCTCTTCTATTGTGTTTCGGCCACTGCATGTGCGTCTTCCCATTCCTCTTGGTAGCCGGCAAGTGCTGGTATCTGCGTATTACCATAAGGTGCAGCTTGTAGTTGACCTCCCACCGGGTGGTGGCCAGACATGGCCTCAGCAGTTCAGGCTTTTTCTGCGTACCAATGCTACTCGACTGCTCCAACTACAGTACATAATTATTAACTTGGAGAAATACCGTAGCACTACTGGTAAAATACCACTTGGTTATGTAATGAAAGATTAATAAAATATAGTAACATTTTATCAAGGACATAAGGAATTTTGTATCAATGTTGAATATCCTTAATGTCTGCTGCGGACATAATTTCTAATAGTAATAATTAATATGTATTAAGTAATTATTATTCTGTTTAGTGTTTATTATATGAACTGGGGTTTATGGCTAAGCCGTTACATTGGTCTGTGGTTTAGGCATTGAATGGAATTGTAACTAAGAGCAGTGCATAAAATTATTGTTGAATATATAAATCTAAACAAAAATGTTTGCTCAACATCCAACATCACCTATAATTTTAACTATTCTATACCTTGTTTTAAGTTTGCTTTTAAATATAGTGATGAGTGAAGATGAGAATGAAGGTGATAAAAGATTGATTAGATATCATACATTCCTTTCTCCTTATAAAATTAATTACCTCTGAATACCTAGAGATAACATTGAATTTGATAATTGATTTTCAAGATTTGAATTTAGATTTAAAATGCAATTTAATTTCTGAACATAACTTTTTGAAAATGCAATATTAAACAAGTCAAGCACTGTGTCAATTCTTTTGATTGTTAATAGCATTAACACAGGATTTTATAATACAGTGCGATTTAACAGCTTACTAACGAAATGTTAAGTATTTGATGAAAAGATTCCCATCTTCAGTACCTTAATAAAATAATTTGGATAAATCGCTCTTGAAATTTCCTATCCTAAAACACTATGAAAAATATAAAATTTAATTTTTTGTTAACCTCGTGTTTAATTTTTAAGAATGTAATAAATAGATCAGAATAGAAAAAGTTATATATCTCTTATTAACTTATTGTTTGCTTATATAGCTGAATCAGCATACTGCAGCAGTGGCGTCAACAAGGTCTTATCAGCCTCGCCAACCAGCTCCTCAGTACTACTCGTCGGTGAGTCTCCAGCTAAACCTTTTATATAAATTATTTTTTAAATATAATATATCTGCAAAAAATAACATCACTTTGAAATGTTATGTGATATACATTTTTAACTTTCAATAATAATAATAAGAGAGCGATAAGTCCCAAAGTATTATGATGGTATTTTTAAGTATCAAGCTTGTGTTCTACAAGGTAAATCTGCACATTGTAACATATGTCAATACGAAAAATGTTTTCTTGCCTATAAAACTGCCTTCACTTGCCAAGGTGCTGCGGATTGCCACTCCCACTATCAATCATATTCCACACTATTCAGGAGTCTGTTGGCATTTTATATTTGTTTCTCTTTAATGTATACTAAAGTCAAAAAACAAGCTTGGCTATGAATGTCTTTAAAGTTTCAATGGTAATGTAAGGTAGATATTTTATTTATTTAAGTGATCATCAGTTGGTAATATAATAAATTCAATAAAAACTTTTGAAATAGGCTAGGTAGTAACATTGGGTTGGAACTATAAATAGGTTGGTTTTCATATGTAGTGAGTGAGCTATTGTAAACAAATTTACATATGAATTTTACTTAAACCACTTAAAACACTTAAACCACCATATTTGTACCCAAGAGGCACATGCCAAGGCTGAGGTATCAACAGGATTGGCACATGGAGCATGCAGGGATGTCCCCTAGTATACTATAAAGCTTGATGTAGTGACTCACCCAATCACTGACTTGACAATAAATGTTGAGGCACTTTGGTGGACAAGGCTTTTTGTACTTTCTCATATTAACATATTTAAATATACCCTTGCATTCTTTACTCCATTCTGGTAAGAACTCTTTTCTAAACTGCAGTCTTTTTTTGCTATGCAACTTTTAGCCGTTGATATTACAAAGCTAGCGGAACGATCATATTTTCCTTAAAATGTAACAATCTATATATATATATATATATAAACGCCAAGTACCACTGACTGACTGACTGACTCATCACGAAATCTCAAAAACCACTGAACGGATTTATGAAATTTTAAAGGAAGTTTGCTTTAGCATCGAAGGGACCCACTAAGAAAGAATATTTCGAAATTCCAATCCTAAGGGGTAAAAACAGGGCCATCAAAATTTCCTTTTTTCCACAAGAATAACATTAAGTTGATTTTAGTAAATTATTAACAGCTGTTGTAATAAATAAACAAACATGTTTATCTTCTATATTTATAAAAGAAGAAATTAAAAATTCAAAACCAATTTAGAGCCTTAACCACAATAGGTAGAGACTTGAAATGTTAACAGTACCTTCATTTTAGGGTCTAGGTGCGTGCTAAAAAAAGTGCAATCTCCCCCTTTTTTATTTGTAAATTTGTTTAGATTAAAATAATATTTTGTTGATATGTTACTCTATTAAAATAAATACAGGAAACCTCGATTATCCGGCCTCGCTTTATCCTGCAGTCCATGTCATCCAGTTCGGCAAGTAGATAACAATAAAAAGTATGTACAAGTTAAATTACAATTAACCAGAAGCGCCTTTCAGTAGAGATGGTCAAAATTTCACGAAACGGTTGTTTTGCAGCGGTTGCAGAGAGACAACGGTTGCAGCCTGTAACGGTTGAGGGAAACTTGGATTTATTTGTCAACTCGCAACTGGAACTGAAATGACTTTTGCCGTATGCGAGAGCATGTATGGCAGCGTAGCGTTTCCCGGGGGGAGTTGTAGCTGCAGCTTATCGTTGTTGTAAACAGTTGTAACTGCAACTGATTGTACAGTACTTCAATGTTTCCTAACTTAATAGCTGCAGCAATCGACTGAAACTGTCTGATAGGCGCATTTGCGTATCATCCTTCTGCAACCTGTCAGCTCTGCTGTCTTCAGTGTTGTAACTCGCTTTTTAAATCGTTCTGCTCTGTTAACGTTATTGTAATCTGTGTTAAAATAAGTAGGCCATAGGTTCCATGCTCGTTTCTCTTAATACCGACACGGCGTCTGCTCAATGGTTGTCATCAACGTAGATACTACTAGAGAAGTCTGGAGTGTCCGTGTTAAATAGTAGTCAAGGTTTAGATGTTGTGTAGAGAAGAGAACTGAGTGTCAGACTTGTCAGTTACCTGAAAATCAGACCAACACTACGTGGTTCGGATTCCACGTAAAACTGTAGGTCCCATAGTTGCCCTGGCTATTGGGCTATTAATAAATAGTCCTTTCTGAGCTGTTGAACTCAGATAGTAACAATGATACACTTGTTCATCTATACTCATTCACTCCTCATATTCGCCCATATCTCTTCAATTGGCGTCTTAGAGATGAATAATGAATAATTCTTATTAGTTGTAATTTAATTTCTATGCACTTGTTAAGATGTCCATTTCTTAGATTGTAATAAAAATATAACATAATAATTACTAATAAATAACTTAATTAATTAATTTCGCCACTTAATGAAAAACAAAAAATACTGTGTATTGAGTACACAATATTGTTAAAAGTAATGTTAAATAAATATCCCAATAATATATATGTCAGCTACAATGTTTTGACCTTAGAGTTTCAGCTACAACTACAACACAACGAGACAAAAACTGGCAACTACTATCAATTGGGAGTTGGCTGTCGCAGTGCGATTCCAGCAGGCGAAACCGTTGTTTGCAACCGTTGCATCTGCAGCCGTTTTGAGAAATCGACAACGTATGCCATCTCTACCTTTCAGTTTTTATACTCAAATATTGTACACGAGTCTTTCGATTTTGCAAATTGCAGGTGCTGTATTGACAAGTCACCCTCTCTCGACAAGTGGTCGCTTGTTACTGCTTAATAATTTAATAAAGCACCTGAAGATCTGAGCTGGCAATGTTGTTTACTTTTGTTTAGAGTGGCTGGCTGGAGGAGTCCATTTCACGAGTCTTAAAACACAGTTTTATTTTTATATATCTTTCGTATTGCATTGTAAAGCAGCGTCAAAGTTGGTGATTGTGATAAACATCGTTCGTTTCATTACAATTGCAGCAAGGCATGTTGTGTCATTTGCAAATTGTAGGCCCTCCGCTACGCGTGCTTTCTGTTATCAGTTACCAAACGTGTTTCTCCAATAAAACCAAGTTATTTATGACTTATGATTTATCTGATTTGACCTTCGCCACATTAGGCCCGATAACCGAGGTTGTACTGTATTTCTACTTAAGGCTATGAATAAATACAAAACAGCTGTTTAATGAAATGAAAGAATTTTATTAAGTATTAAAATGGCTGACTCACAAATTTTAAAATAATAATGAGTTTAATTTGTTACAATTTTTTTATATGTGTGCCTGGCTTGCTCAAATTAGGCTATGAGATAATTTATTCTAAATTTGTTGTGTATCGTGCTGGCCTGACTTGATTGATGGTTGAAGTAGGCTAATTGATTTTGAGTGAAATAAAATATAGATAATTGGTCATTTAATGTAGGAAACGATAACATTTGTATAACTATTTGAATTATTGAAGATCAATGAAGGATAGATATAATGTAGGTTGAAGTAAAGTTTTGGATGATAGGTAGCTAGGTCCAGAATGATGAATTGTACTATGGCCAGATCTCACCAAATTAAAATAAATCTTCTTTCTTGATATTCAGTATTTATGATGTTTACGTTTATTACTTATACTTTTAATTAATTTAACTTTTATAATTACACTTTGTTCAATTCACTGAAAATTAAATTAAATTAAAATAATTTTAACTGCTCCAAAAATTGAGGTACTTCCACTGCCAAGTCTTGAGGAAGAAGGAAGAGAAAAGGTCAATGTCATAGAACATATGTTTACACTTGATGGCCAGTACATATAATTTCTTGTGGTGAATATATGAAAATAAAAAAAGGGTTTGGGTCGATTGTTATAATAAATAAATGTATAATTTGGTTCATATAAGAGATTAAGTAATTTCCAATTTACATTAAATTAAGTTATGATTAGTTTATTAAAATATGTATATAATATGATTTTTGTAAATAAACAATTATAATTTCTTGAAGTAAATATATTTGGTGACATGATATTGTGGGGAAGGTATTAATATATATCGAACAAACTTTTTTTTAAAGAAAATGTTCAAATTTGAGTAAGGGAAGGATTTGTTTATTATAAAAGAAAAATTTTGATATTATTAAACATATGATATGTGAAATTGAATAGAATGAAATTAATAATACATTGCGAAGGATTTTGTGAAATTCTAATATTGAGGTGCAAAAATCATGAGTTTTTGTAAAAAGTGTATATCTCTCTATAAGAAATACATAGGGACTGATCTAAAAATCAACGTACAGCGTAAACCATTCAAGATAGCTATTGAAAATTGTACAGTACCTTCTTTTTATGGTCTGAGTATGTGCCAAGAAAGGATTTTTCAAAATTCCGTTCCTAAAGGATAGTAACAGCCCCCTAAACATTCATAGATGGCGATCTAAAACTCAACGTACGTTCATAGATGGCGATAAACCATAAAAGATAGCTACTACATTACGGCTACAGTACCTTTTTTTTTTTTACAGTACCTTCTTTTTATGGTCTTTGTGCGTGTGCTAAGAAAGGATTTTTCGGAATTACATTCCTAAGGGGTAGAAACAGCCCCCTAAACATTCAATGTTTTCCATAAGAATAACGTTGGCATTAATTTAATTTAATAATTCATTTAAAACAGTTAAATATGAAAAAAAAACATTATCATAGCACAAATCTGTTACATATGTAATTAATCTATTATTTTTTTATTTGTTGACAGATTAGTTTTATTTAATTTGTTTTTAGCTTTATCTAAATAACTTTTTCTGAAGTTTGTGTAATTGAAGTTAACGTGTATACTGTTTATTAATTCCCGGGAAGAGAGGATTCATCATTTTCATTTTTTATATTAAACTTAGATTTGTTTTCTTGCCTTTTTCAAGACATGGTTGAAGCTGTAAATACATTTTTAGATGGTGAGGATATATATATATATATATATATATATATATATATATATATATATATATATATATATATATATATATTGTTCACCGTGTGATCAAGGTTTGTGGAGATGGTGCATGTCTATTTTACTCCCTGTCATATATTGTTCACAGTTTAGCGTCTAGAGAGTCTGAGGTATGGATAGCTATAGTAAATAACGTGTCTTAACAACTAGCAGATTCAAACCGTTAACTATGAACCGGGTAGGCCTCCAATAAGCTATATTGACCACTTTTTATTGAGCAAAAACAATGTTATAAAAAATTACCCTTTATAATCTTTTTCATATATTTCAAACGGGTGGTTTGCAATTATAGTCATTATAGTTAATATTATATAATGCAACAACAAATTTGTAATTGTGCAACCCGTTAACTGTTCTTTTTTTATTTTCCAATATTATATAATAATAAATAGCACAAACAGCAATCACTTTATTCACCACCTCTCCATTTATAAAAACTGATAATGCCTTGACCGGCGAAAGCGATATTTGAATAAAAAATTGTGGAATAATTAAAAAAATGTGTTCTTTTTAAAACTCTCCATTTACATCAATAAAACTAAAAAAAACAGTAAAATCTTACACTTAACAATATAGTAACATATAAAATATAATAAAATGTAGTCATGTATGGCATGCTTTGCTAAATCAAACAACTAAAAATAATATCAATAAACATCACCTGGTAATAATTAACAATAATATAAAATCTATAAATTAAATAACAAATATTTAAAATTCCAACAATAGATAATTGTCATTTGGTTTTTTAACAGTGCAGGTTGTAATCATTAAAAGAAATATAATACAGTAATCTCATCATTCATTTAGTCCTCATTAATTGCTATGACACACATGCTACTCTCTCATACTTCCTTCTATACAGTGTTGATAAGGGGAACATTGCCCTAACTATGAAGATGGTTGACACCACTCCCATTGTCGATGGCCAGTGACGTGGCTGACATAGATGTCTCGGAACCATCTGATTGTCTTCAAGAACATAAACCGCCTCATGACTGTTCCTCATTCCCCCCTCAAGACCCTCCTCCTTTATCTCATGCTCCCTATCATCCATCACATGCTCACCCTTCCCTAATCATTGTCCCGCATCATCATCCCCATTCTCCTCATGATCTCCTCCCCCCCCCCCCCGTTCCCCATCATCACCTCATCCATTCCATTCACTCCATTATTGTTTACAATATAACCCCCAATTCATTCCCCCAAAGTCCAAGGTGTTGTGTCTTCATTACGCAGACTCCGCAGTGTCAGATCAATCGCCTCCCTCCAGGGAACACCATTATGTACAGCCTCACCCAGCTGATCTAGTTGCTGAGCCAGTTCATCTTCTGTCTGTCTTGGACTTGGTGTAGAAGCTGCCAGTTGGTCAGCAGCTAACAGATCATCTTGTGAAGTCTCCCTCACAGCTGTGAAGGAAACCTCAGCCTCAAAACTTGCCCTCAACTCGGTCACCTCAACCAGAAACTGTGAAGTGTCTTCCAATAGGATAAACCGAGCTGGAGGAGACTCCTCACGCCGGCCAAGTTGCACCTCCTCCTTCAAGTCACTGCTATCATCTTCCCATCTCTGGCTCAACTTGTCGCAGTAATGTTGACGCATCAACTCTGCGGAGTGGTTCAGGGCTGTCAGTCACCTCGTCACTTTATGGTTCTGGTATTACTTCGTTCGGAGGGTCCATGAGTACAGGCTGAGCCGCTCTCCTTCTCTGTAGTCTCCTAGGTGGTGATGGAGAAGGTGGTTGGTCTACGTTACCATCCTTGTGCTCTTAGGTGGTTGTTCAACTTTCTGGTGGGGTATCCACCATTTTCGGCATCGTATATTCTGTTGCATATCCTACATCTAAACTGCAATGTTATGCCCAGGTCTCTGTGCTTGGCCTTCAGGCATTTCTTAAGGCCATTATGATCTTTAAAGTGGCCGCCACCAAGCTCCCCAGGGATCACCATAGCATCTTTGGTAATGTACCCTTCCTTCTATGGGGAAAACGAATATCCAGACACTGTCCATTTTATAAATATATAAACATTGCCTATAGATAATTCCTAGTGGAGTCATGTAGCAAGGAAATCTAACAGCAAACTACTGAAACCCCAAGTAACATGCAGCTGTAACTAATACGAGGGTTATCCAGAAAGTAACCGCCGTTTGTTCACAGCGCGAGAAGTAGTGGGGGTAGCACCGCCATACTGACATCGGCGCGCACAGTAGCTCAGTAAGCTTCTAACTGTGCAAGGTGGAGCATCGTACGATCACGTGTTGTCCAGTTACAGCCTTAAAACATGAGTGCGGCAATAGAAAATCTCGCCGAGTGTGAAGTACGTAGTGTTATACGATTTCTTTTGGCAAAAAATCACTCAGCAGCCGAAATTCATTGTGAATTGTGTGCCGTTTATGGCCCAAACATTTTGAGTGAAGGTGTAGTTCGTCAGTGGGTACGGTTTTAAAAAAATGGTAGAACAAACATTCACCATGAAGAAAGGAGTGGTAGGCCTTCTCTTGTCAGTAATGACCTTCTGAGCAAAGTGAACGAAAAGGTTCGTGAGAATCGTCTATTCACGATCTCGGAACTTTCTGACCACTTTCCTAAAGTTTCTTGAAGCCTCTTACACGAGATAGTGAAAGAAAACCTGGGGTACGACAAGTTTTGTGCTCGTTGGGTACCGACAGTGACGAAGAGCTACAAAACAGTGACAGGTTGGCTCCACTCACAGGCGGCAGATTTTTATAAGGAGGGAATTGATAAGATTGTCAAAAGATATGACAAGTGCTTAAATCGATTTGTTGACTATTTGGAACAATAAAGTAAAGTTGTAGTTTTAAGATGTATATAATAAAATTGTTCTATCTTCACTGGATTAATTTTTATTTCAAAACGGAGGTTACTTTCTCGATTACCCTCGTACTACGTGTATGTGCACTAAAGTTTATAATTATATTTAAGTATATGCAACAGTTTTGAACAGTCCCTTCTCTGAATTATAGTCACTCAATAAGGAATAACTAGGGCAATAAATATTAAAAGAAAAATTAATTGTATCGAGAATAATTCTTAGTCCATGTAATAAATAAGACTAATAATCACTGTGGTGTTCAGTTAGCAATATAAACAGTGTAGCAAGTGTCACAATATATATATAAACTAGTTATAGTAATAATAGAATCGAGTATCATGCAGAGTGTTCAGTCATGCATACATTGCAGTATCAATATCTAATAAATTAACTACATGTAATAGAATAAATAAGCAACGAATGAATAAAAACCACAGTGAATGAGGAATAGCTTGTTGAATTTAATTAATTATGGTCCCAGCATTAACAAAATGAATAGTCTAAAAGCACTAATAGCTTCGGGACATATACTTAGTGTAATTCCATTTAAATGTCATTGGCAACTCACATCTAATTGTTCCGCTAGACAAGTTACAGTGTCTAGTCCCACGCACCGTACACAAGCCAGACTCATGCACCCAACCTGCCAGTACCCGCAGCGGCTCACCTGACCAGTTCCAGCCGGAGTCACCAGAAAGTGTCAGGAGTCAATCCAATGAAACTTATAGTTCCGCTGATGGACACTAGGCAGCAGCAGCACACTGAGGTGTAAAATTCCAGCTCAAGAAGTGAGCTCTCACTCATATCGTAATCAATATGTCTGAAGCTGCTGGGTCTCGAGGACGGTCTTGTTTTACTTTAATCTCAGCCAAAAGACAGAGAAGCGACATATTACATATCCAAAATGTCCAAACGTAAAACTTACGGTACTTCTTGTGAGCTCAAGGCGGCGGGAGAAATTTTCCCATTTGAGTTTGAAATATATTGTGATGGCAAACTTCTGGCTAAGTATGGAGAGAATGAAAGGAATAAATGAAGTCTCTGGTTCAGAGGAAACAATTTAAAAGGCCACTGTGACGTCTTAACTTACTGTGATATCAACATCTCCTTCACGTATGAGAACATCTCCACCCAGTAACTCCTCTGATCCTATAGATAGATTGTCAACCTGTTCATTCAACACCCATCCTACAATTCCTCAGGCTTCTCTGTCAGGCTCTATTATTATGACTGATTCTGAAGTGTCTGTTACAGTAAAACTCTTTCTTATAAAAAAAATATGAGATGTCATCTTTGAGGTGATGAAACTACTGGAATCTTTTCTGATCTACTTTTGAGAATAGGTGGTAAATACTGGTGGCTCTCAAAATATCAAATGGGAATCTGGAGGAAAGACCAATTTGTCCCCAGAACTAGGAACGGTGGTAATTACTCTAAAGGAATTAATAGACCGAACATATCCTAATATTAAAATTATTAAGCATAAATCTACTGGGTGGCTTTGTGAAAGCAATATTGACTCCAAAAATGAGATAGCTGTAAAAATTAACGATATTTTACTAAACTCATTGGCAGAGTTCTTGATTTTTCTTACCGTATATTTTCATATAATTTCAAGATATTCAGAGATAGTTTCTCTGTTGATCAGCAAATCAAGCTGCAGAGCTGCTTGATCCTAGAATCCAATTAATTCCTACAGACTATCCATTCCAATACAAAATATTACTGTTCCCTATTAATTTGTTTTTTTTTTCTATGACAATAAGTCTAAAGGACAGTCCTTAAAATTTGCAGACATAGATTTGATAGAAGTGTGCTTTTTCCGTGGGAAAATGTATTTAGCCTGTTCCAGATTAAGCAGTCCATCAAGTTTAATTATTTTAGCACAAAAAGGAAAGACAAATAACGTAGTTTAAAAAAAAGCTTTCAGGCAGTTATTTTGAATATTCTTAAATGTGCGTGTGTAATATGATAGTAAATTAGTACTGTATTGCGAATTTATAAATTGGAATAAAAAGTATTAATATTGGTTTAGTAACATGTTTTCTTTTTATCTTTAACCCATTGGAGATCGAATAGTTTGTACGTGCGCACCCCAGCGGGTACTAATTAATTTGCGCAGCGGCTCGGTGGCCGGCAGAACAATAACAGTGTGCCGCTATAAAACTGCAGGTAATTTGGTTAGATGTAATAGTGGCGTTCTGGGATATCGGCGATATAGCAGTGGCAACAGGACAGATAGCGAGTCAGGTTATAGGGTGGCGGGGTTGATGTCAGAGTAGTAATCTAGATATAGCGCACGCAGATTGGGGTGAAGAGATAACAAGGTCTGAGTCATCGAACATCGAATAGACTAGGTTTGACGTCAACAATGGCCTCATCTGTCTGTTTCACTAACCTCAATGTCACTTGCAATATCGGTGCATCGACGTGGACAGAAACGCACTATATGTAAAATAAATACAGTATTATATCACTGAACAAAATATAAAATGCTTCTACTACTATTGTGATCTATAGAATATTTATGAAAGTTTTTATAAACGAAACCCGTTTTTAAAAATACCAAGTTACTTACTTTCCGTGTCCGGACTGACTGATTAAATCATCTTCTTCCAAAATCTAGCAGCTTGAATAGCCTTGTTATTTGCTTTAAAAATATCGTTCTCTAAACAAATCGTGCCAATGTCTCTGCACAGTAGAAGGTGTTCCGGAGTTTGGGTGCGACCACATTCACACTTGTCTTCATCTACATATCCCCACTTCTTGAGGTTACTCTTGCACCTTGAGACCCCCGTCTTTAATCTGTTGAGAGCCCGCCATTCATCATATGGAAGCCAGTGCCCAGGTGCCAGTTCTTCCTTTGCCGTAAACTTCGATATTAGGGGGATTTCCTCCTCCCATAAGGAGAGTCGCCTGGTTTCTGCATTGGTCTCCAATGGCCTGCATCTTTTAGGAAGCTCCTTTGAGAACGTAGGCGTTGTGGCACTATTACTTGGTTGAACATTGGGTGTCTTGGATCTATTTCCTGCTTCAGTTTTTCTCTTTCAGCTGCAACTTGTCTTCTAATATGGGGAGGTGCTATGCCCGCCATTGCGTATACTTTGTGAATGGGGGTTGGTTTCAAACAGCCTGTTACAAGTCTGACCATCTCATTGAAAGAGACGTCAACCTCATTAGCATGAGCCAAAGCTCCCCAAACCGGAGCCAATACTCTCCAGCTGAAAAACATAGGCCCATAGCTGTTGTTCTTAATACCTCAGGACAGGCACCCCATGTCGACCTAGTCAGTTTACGGAGGATGTTATTCCTGGCACCAACTTTACCCTTCAGCTCTGCAGTGATTTCTGAACGTTAGTGTCCTATCTAGTTTGACTCCCAAGTACCTAGGCTGCTCTGAGTGTTCCAAAGTTACACCACCCCAAACGATCTGTAACTTCCTCCTTGCTTGTCTACTTTTCAAATGAAAAGCACAAAGTTGAGTTTTTTGAGGGTTGGTTTTAACAGATTTTGCTCATAGTAGGTACTCAGGGCTTCCAGAGATTCAGTGATCTTCTTTTCTACATATTCAAAACTTTTTCCTTGAGCCGTGATTACTATGTCATCAGCGTAAATAAAACTTGTAGTCCCATTAGGTTTTGGCTGCTCGTTTGTATGTACATTGTAGAGTAATGGGGAAAGTACGCTGCTTTGCGGTAAGCCATTTCTCTGCTCCCTCCACCGACTTTTCCTTCCTTGAAGTGTTACGTAGAACCTTCTGTTCTGTAGAATCATTCTGATCGCGCTAGTCAGGTGGAAATCTTTTGTAAGGGAGTACAGCTTTGTCAGCAGTTTCTGGTGGTTAACCGTATCATATGCTGCCGAGAGGTCAATAAACGCTGCTCCGGTTATGAGTTTCTTTTCAAAGCCATTTTCTATATGCTGTGTAAGGTTGAGGACCTGGTTACCGCATGCTTTTCCTGGTCTGAAACCTGTTTGTTCCGGAATAAGCTTAGAATCGATGATCGCACTGATTCTTTCTAGGATCATATGTCAAAGGCCTTATACAGATGGCAGAGAAGGGAAATTGGGCGGAAGTTTTTGGCATCAGTTGGTTCTTTGCCTGGTTTTAGGAGTGCGACTGCGTGGGACTTCCTCCAGATTTTCGGAACCTTCATTGTTGCCAAACGTGTTCATCATTTTCAATATTCAGTTGAGGGTTTTTGGCCCGAAACGTAAAACGGGTAAATATTTGCTCTGTTCTTATATCATCCGGTCCTGCAGCTTTATTCTCTTTCATTAGGCTAAGAGATGTTTTCAGTTCCTCAATAGTAAAAGACATCTCTAAAGAGCTTTCCGTTTCCTCATTCTTCAACCGCTCCAATTTGTGTTTTTTGACCCTACGGTTTGGTTTGCCATTCGTAAGTAATTGGTGAGCTATTTGGATTGGGGTCACTTGGCTATAGTCTGGTTTTGCTTGTGTTGGGTCGTTACTAAGGTTTTTTATCAACTTCCAGGCTCTCCTACTATTTAATTTCATATCCAGGTCAGAGAGAAGCCTGGACCACCTCTCCTTCCTTCTCTCGCTCAAGCAGCGCAGAAGTTCTTCACCCTGTTCAATAGTTTCTGCTGAAAAAGGATCTTTGTCAAAGTTTTTATTGTAATTTTCAAGGAGATTTTTGGCTTGGGGGTTGAGGCCACTGACATACTGGGATCGACATCCCCTAGGGATGAATTTTCTACAACAAATTTTTCATAATTTTCAGGACAAGGGTTCAACTGTTTTACATTTGATTCGAGTTCTTGAGAGAAACTTTGCCACTTTGCCTTTTTAAAATTAAATCATTTAAATAAATAAATAAAATTAAATTAAATCTTTTCTTGAATGGAACAATCTCTGGTTGAACGATTTTAGTGATGGTGCATATTACAGGTTTGTGCTGTGTCTTAAGTATCGGGTGGCCCACTGATTTAACTGTGTTCTTTGCTACGTTTTCACTTACAAAAATGTTATCTGGGTTGTAGCCTCTTTGCCACCGACCGCTATTGAAAGACGCAGGTAACTTTGGGTCATGAATGAGTGCAAGTCCTTCACTATCCGTCTATCTCTCCAGTAACTCCCTATTTTCGTCAGTTGCATTATATCCCCATACCAAGTTGATGAGTAGAGACGCTTATGCAACCTAGTAGTGTCAATTGTAACTATTTGGAGGTAAAAGCAGATCGCTTATGCGAGCTGAGTCATTGTGCCACTAGGCTCAGCCACTGCATGCAAGCTGAGCTAGTCAGTAATCCGTAGTGGGTTTAACACGTTGGTGGCTACACGCGGATAAATCCGCGCCGGCGGACCCTCCGCGCATCCTGGCGGTGGGTTTTGCAGCCATTTGTAGTTGCATGGTTGATTCATCAGTGTGAAATTGGATCTCGTAGAGGTAGGACGTTAAGTTGTCAGGCACTTGTATACGAACCTATTGATATTTGTGTGCGTCAGTCGCAAGTTTGGAAGTGTTTTTGCTTCCCATAAGTGTTTTCTGTTTATTGGTGTGTTTTTTTAGGATTAGAATGAATTTTGTCATTTCAGGCTTAGCCCTCGACGTGTTAAGGATAAAATCCAATGTGAAAAATCTATTGTAAATATAGTATAACATACTCTTAATAATTATTATAATTTATGCTTTTAGTAAAGATAGTAAAAATAAATTGCAAAATAAATAGGCATATATTCTGCTTCCCACACAGCTTTTTAATCTAATTTCATAAAATAAATGCTTTTATGTTTACAAATACTTATAATACGAATTAAAAAAATTGTGAATTTCATACATTTTGTATAAAACTTGAACCTTTGCAGGCGAAGCTGCAACGGAGGTGCTAGTTTTGTATATTTGACATTACCCTATTGATGCATTAAGAGTTTAATCTTAAGCTGTTAAACAAAAACAAATGAAATAAACACATTTGAAATAGGCTAAGTAATACCCTATATAATAAATAGGTAGCAATGCAAGTAGTGTGAGTGAAATACTATAAATTAATTTATTATTGTGATTTTACGTTATACAGGTAATCTACTATTATTTGTAGTTAAAGTCACATGCCGAGATATATTGAGCGCATCGAGAGTCGGGGTGTGCATGCAAAGCATGTAGGGATGTCCTCTAGTACTACTTGTATAGGCTTAAATATAACAATACTCTACACACAGTATTTAGGAAGTAATAATAGTATTATATTATTTGTATGTTCACAGGATGGTATGCTTCCCTGTTTTAGGTGATTTTGGTATCATCTACATTATTTTTTCAATTATATTTCATATAAATTAATACTTAATTTTAGAAGGGACATAACTAAAATTGAAATTATTTTCTCCTAATAAAGCGTGATATAACTCTTTTGTGTGTCTGTCTTTTAGAATACTAACATTAGTATGTAATATTATTGGTGATTATTTACTCAAAGTTTGAACTGAATCTGACTATATTCATGGTTGAAGAAATATCTGTCATTTTGACCCCGAGTTGGAACTTGGACAGCTATTTTGAATAAATTTGAATTATAGTAGTTAATGCCTAATTAAGCTGTAAATGGTGTTTTCTTGGGATTGTCGGCATAATTTATCAATGACCTTTACAATTATTGTCTCATTTACTCAAATACGTGCTAGAACTAATGGAAAAGTATTGGTGTATAAAAACTAGAAAACGGGTGACGTAGCTCAATGTCATGGCGCTCTTCACGCAAAGGGTGATGACATCTATCTTCGTCATTTGACTGAGGGAACCATTTGGGTCAATGGGAGGTCTAGATCAATGATAGGGTGGTTGTTTCGTTATTGGTTGTGGTTGTTGTGATACTTTTCAGTGTGGCGGTTTTTTCTTTCTGTGAATTGTACATGTTGTTATAATGTAAATATTTAGGTCATTTATATTGTTTATAACGTTGGTACCTTTACGAGGTGTTCCTTTTAAACAGAATATGAGTTATAGTAAGTTAGAAGATAATGAGTTTACAGTTCAAAGATATAATGGGATATTCAGATGTATTTTACTGTGGTTTCTGATTAGAAATAAAAAGACTGGAATAGAATGAACCGGGGTTGAAAGTATTGTAAATACCTAACATTATAACTAAAATTATTGTATGAATTGTACATGAATCGATTTTACTTGTCAACATGTTGAAATATATAAGCGTACGGCCATTGTCCTGAGCCGTACGGCCATGTGACTCCCATGTGCCGCTGCAGCAAATATGTTGAAGAAAATTTTTTTTAAATGGAAAAAAGTGGAAGCAGTTAATTATGTAATTATTCATATGACAGTGATTTTCTTTTATATTTTTAATCAACAAGTTATGAGTACTAACTGACAAAAATCTGGACTTACGCCTCTATTTAATTAATCTGGGTTCTTCAATAAAGGGTAATGCAATAAAATTAACACAATAATGAATCAAGTGTTCTTTAGTACTCAATTAGGCTCTACATACTCTGTGTTTCTGTGTTGCAGCCTCACACGATGGGCCTGGGAGCGCAGCCTCAAGTTCCTCAGCCCCCACCTCTAGTCAGGGTTACCGGCCCACCACCCACAATGGGGTATGTGTGCAGAGTATTAACTACCCCTTCCCTCTCCTCCTATATATCCTCACCAGCATTCATGCCTTCTAGGCTGAGGTAACTTACACAATATCACCAGTAGTGAAAATATCCCCTAGTTCTTTATCTATATATTCAGGGCAATGTTGATTCAGGACTTTCCAATTAACAGAATCCTTCAAACTCTCACACTCACCGTAAAACACACGAGCCTTGATGCCTCGTACACACATTATTATTATTGTTAAATTTAAAGTTTATATTGTTTTGTTTTATAAAATATTGAGTTTTTGTACATTGCTTATATATAGAACCACACATCACAAATCTGAAGGCGATTAAAGAGAAAATCATGATATAAAATATTGTGTATTAAGAAAGATAGGACATCAGCAAACTTACCTAAGAAGACAAGTCCACTAACAACGTGGTAGTAGTAAAAAAGATTTAGTGCAATACAGTTTACGAAGAAAAGGTGAAAAAGACATACCAGAACTAAAGACTAATACCACTACAAAATACTGCGGCATAATACTTGACACAAGATTATCATGGAGGCAACAGATAGACATGGAGGCAAGCTCTGTAAAAAGCTTAACTCCAGCCTATACATCATGCGCAGAGTGAAGCAAATAGGTGATCCATATACTGCCAGAACTGCCTATCTTTCCCTCTTAAATCACGTATACGAAATGCAGTTGCTGTCTGGAGAGCAGCAAATACATGTGTAGAACGAGTCCTTTGGAAAAAAAACAGTCATATGCTTGGCCAGCTTAGCCTATCAAGAGAGCTGTAGGCCAGCTGTTAAGGAACTTAACCCTTCGTACGCGGCAAACGAATATATACTCAGACTCTACTTTGCCTCAAACGCGGTAAACGAAGATATCCGAAATCAAATATTTCTGTCGATAGTATAAATAATAGTTCCTAAACCTTCGGCTAGAGTGCAGCATCAACTTAGACATGTCTTTTTGGCCAACTCCCTCAGCCTATCAAAAACATAAATCGTCTATGAATGACAATTAGAGCATGCATGCACACGGCTCCGTCTCCTGCCTTTGCACACACGTAAAACAAAAATATCCTCCTTTTGTTGCTCCACCCAAGCACATTGTTTTCAACGATTCTTATTCTCTGTTTTCTAGTTTTCAATTGTTTTGTTGTAATTATTATTGTATCATAAATTAAATATACTGTTAAAAGTTTCAACTAAAATGTTGACAGTTTTTTATATGTACTTTTTATTATAGTTGTACATTACAATAAAATAGCGTTACAAGTTGTAATTGTTGCTTTAAATATAAATTTATATATTTTTTATGTACCTTTATGTTTCTAAAACTTTAAAAAATAAACCACATTTCATTAACCCTTTGAGGACCGTACAATTTTTGAACATTTTTCTGTCTGTGCAAAAATTTTTTTACTTTTGAAAAGTTGTATGTGAAAAAGACCACGATCAAATATGCGATTTTGCAGACATTCAGAGAAAAATTTGTAACTATAGTAATATATAAGATATTTAAATAATTTTTCCACTAAAATCTTTAAAAATACTTTCACTTTATAGAAAAAATTTTTACAGTGAGTTAGTGTCATGTATAGTATATTATGTTTGAGATTATATAAGATTATATATACAAAAATTAAAAATTACAAATTAAATTTCAAGTTTGGCTTCTCCTGGAGCATAAACTAGAAACAATATAACTGCGGGAACCCTTTTCATTTTGTTTAGAATTTAAAAATGAACATGTGTAGCAAATTTTATCAAAATATAATAATAATAATAAAAAAGTTAGAGCTAATTTACAGAATTTAGTCATTCGCAAAAAAACCCTAATAAAAATGAGACAAAAGTATAATAATATTACATACAAAATTTGTTGTACTTACAGTGTCATGGTTATCCAAAACTGCATAAAAATTAGTCCAGTTCATAAAAAATTCAATTTTTAACATACAGTGGACTCCCGATTATCGGCGATAATGGGTGGCAGAACGATCGCCGATAATCGATTTCCCCGTTAATCCAAAAATAGCCTAAAATGACCTTTAATCGGTTTAAAAATAACCAGTATCAAAAAACTATGTAAATTTACGCTAATACAAACGAATTGGCACGGGATCCTGTTCGGAATCTCGGGGTTTGTGAGAGTGAGTGTGTCTGTAGTAGAAATACACACAGACACACGCGCTCAGTGAGCAAGGGTCAGCCAGTGTATTAATGGAATGTGAGGAGAGAGCAAAAAACAGCTACTGCGTACTGTATTACAGTACAACAACACTGTAATACAGTACGCTTTTATTTTACTTTACCCATTTATATTACTAAATGGGCTTTTATTTAGTTTTACAATCGTCGTTTGACAAGGGTCTGACAGCTAGGCTATACTTTACTGCTTTATTGTATGCCCTTTCTCAAACTTCCCAATAATTTCTAGTTTCGTCTGAATAGACAACACAACTCTTTTCCGTTTTGTATCCATGTTGTGAACACACAATGCACTAAGAAAAACACAAAATGTAGTAACGTAAACACAAAAATGCACTAAACAAAACACTGTACACCAACTCACGTATGTCAACTCGTGAACAAAAACAAACTCACAGTGAAAATAGAATAAAAACAGTGCACTGAACTGAGCAATATTGTTTACGTGTGCGACAAAGCAAGCGAACTTGACCGCAAATAACCTGGTTATGTGCCAAGGTCAGCCACTTCTACAGGCTGTCCACGTATAAACGATCGCTATAGATAGTGCGCGCATGGATGAGCCTGCCTCGTCTTATTATTGCGTAGTATTTTATATTTTTCTAAAGCGTTTTTTAATTTAATTTTTTTATTTGGCCATCCCCGTTAATCCACAACACCGATAATCCGCTCGCCGATAATCGGGAGTCCACTTTATTTACATATTTACAATTTTTACTTGACTGCTACACACTTAGGTTTTGCATCTGTGGCGCGCCAAACACAACGGATGACACCCCTCTTTGCATTTTACGCAAACAGTCCTGGACCGCCTTCTGTCACGCCCTTGGGCAGTTCCTCTTTTGAAACACACAAAGCATGTTCTTTCTTTTTTTTCAGGCAGTTTTTCTAAACCAGATCCCATTAACTCATTATCGCCACTGCCGTTACCGGTACCTCTTTCATTCTCCTGGATCCATTTTTGTGCTACTGATTCAATTATTTCAACACTGAACTGGTAATGGCTGCAAGGTTTCAGATTTTTCTTCTTACATGTTTCCTTATAGGCTTTTAATGTAGGCATTTAAAATCATCCTTGAAATGAAATTAAAAACAACTTTTTTCCAATATTTCATTTGCCTACGCTCGTTCAAGTATCAGTATAGCATCATATCGTATGAGTCAATACCGCCCATGAATTTATTATAATTAGCAATGATACTTGGCTTCATTTCGGCTATTTCTCGCCCTCTGTGTTTTTTGTTCACTGTCTCATCTTTAGCTATTCCATCAGTAGATATAAGAACTTCAGGTTTCCTTTGAGATAACTTCTCCCTGTATGCAAGGCACATAGTTTCTTTACTTTTAAAATACTTTTTGTCACCTACTTGAAATTTACCTTTCACTTGAATAGGCAAGTTCTTACGGTCACGACGTACCGTGCCTGTAACATAGGTTTTTTCTTTATATAACCATTTAACTAAATTGACAGTTGTAAAAAAATTATCAATGAAAACATGATAGCCTTTCTTGAGGAAATTGCATGCTGTTAAAAGATGTTTGACAACTGTAAATCCAAGTCCATCTAGCTTCTGCTCAGTTTTATCTTCGTCGCCTTTAGCTCCTTTGTAGCAAAATAATGTCATAGAATATTTTGTAATGGCATCACACAATACCCAGAATTTGATTCCCCACCTGTGATGATGCTTGTTAGGAAGGTATTGCATCAAGCTTTTGTGATTTTTAGGCCTATCATACTTTCATCAATTGAAATTTGTTGATTAGGAACATAATATCGCTGAAACATAGTATTGCAATGATCTACAATTGGTTGGAATTTTGAACAAGGGTCATATCCAGGTTGACCAGGTTTTGGCAAGTTAGTATTATCAACCAAATGAAAGAAAGAAAGTATGCATTCAAACTGTTTCTAGAAAACATCTCGCTAAACCATGTCATTCTTTGTGACCCAACTTTTGACCAATAACATTTGAAATTTGATTTAGAATTCAAACCCATGTTTAAAATTACAATAATAAAGGCTCGGATTTCAGAAACTGTAACAGGCAACCATGACCTAAATTTACTTCTAGGAGAGAAAGAATCAATCTTTTGTGTAATGACCTGTTCCGCATACCTGTTGATTTCTTTTGCCATGATTTGTAGTAATTCTAAAGTAAAGAACAAGTTAAAAAAATCAAATGGAGAAGTTGTGTTATTTGGAATATGTTTTGGGCCAGGATCTTCTGAATATACAAAATTGTGATTGTTAGTATTTTGAGGGTCACTTTCATTGATATCTTTCCAAACAATGTTATCAGATTCATTTTCATTGCTATCACTGCTGCTACTAAGTACTTGCCTTGAAACAGGTAGGCCTACATTAGTTCTACCTCGCTTGGCTGGAGTAGGCCTATGACCTAACCTAGGCCTAGGAGAAACTGGTTTGGGTGCATCACTGTCTGATGATGAATCATTGTTACTCAATACAGTGGCGTTATTGAAACGAGTCGAAGTCGAAGGTCCAAGGGGATCGTAATTAGGGTCATTGTCAGTATCGTTGTTTTATAAATCTCCAGAAGAATCATTTACATAGTCTGAGTCAGTTTCAAAAAGGCATCTATCCAATTCACTAGTTCGTAATTTATCGCGATCAATTATTACATATAATCAAATGAAACTCAAATAATAACACTATGAACACTATAAAAACTAATTATATTATAAAACTAAACATTGATAAATAACTAAAGTGAACTAAAACAACATCAGTAAATAACGTTGAATCACAACACAACTCTACTGACAGTTCTCAATTGTCATCGACATGTACGATCAGCTGATTCATTCCTAAGAGTAACAATATTTTTCGTCATTATTAATTTGGTAAAGGTAACTGATATATATATATATATATATATATATATATATATATATATATATATATATATCTTAATGGTTTACACACTAGTATCAACTCATTTAGAACAGTTTTACATTCATAAAAAGTGTTTTTGATGACTACGAAAGTAATTACACGACAATAACTAAGCACGTCCTGGCAGGCCGTCGAATCAGCCCATCGTCCCCAACAGCAAAAATGTCACGGGCCGACACATCGCTAGTCCTCGGCAGAAAAACGCGATGGGCCATCAAATCGCCCCGTCGTCCTCAAAGGGTTAAACATTTTTTTACATAATTACGAGTTACTTTAAAATGGGTAAATTAATTTCCGCATGCGAAGGGTTAAAATTCTCACAGTGGTTGCTTTGTACTTTAGTCAAGTCATAATGCATACAAGAACAATAGAGCATCCTCAATTTCAGAATCTACACCAGTTTGATACTCGCAATACAACAAAATGTGTCTTGCCCACCCACCACTTTAGCCTTATTTCAAGCTACAAAGGAGTACTTTATTATACCTACGTCTCAAAACATCTGAAGAGAGAACCACACTCAAAGATTAAGAAGAGACTAAACCAGTGGCTAGAGAGTAGACCTTTCTTCACAGAGGAGGAATTTCTCTCCTGGAGAACTTTCGACCTGTGATTGACTTAAAATTTAAACTTATATTAATCCTGCCACCATGACTGTACTATAATTTTATTATATTGTATTGAACCTATAGCACGAGCCGCCACTGACAACATTAACATAACAATTATTTTCGATAGTATCATTGAATCTCCTTTATGTTCAAACAAATCTAAAGCAGTTGCCGGCGTGGTGGCTCAGTGGTTAAGGCTTCGGACTGCGAAGGGCAAGGTCAAAAGTTCAAATCCCCACTGAGTCAACGGTCGGTACTTCACTCGTTGAATAAGTTCACGCACAGGCTTGCAAGCCCATGTGAACTGGCGAGTGAGGTTAATAAAATAAAAAAGTCGAGGCTTAATTAACGCCAGTACAGATTTTATGATTTTGTAAATAAAGAACTTATGATTGATTTATTGATTGGCTTAAAATAAACATATGCACTATTGACCTAAAACTACTATTTTGATTTTGTTGAATTGATCACCATTAAATCTGCGTAGACTAAAGTAAAACCTTGATATCTAGAAACAAACTATAACGTCTTAATATAGCAAATATTAACATTGAAAATCATTGAATAATATAAATATGTTATTTTAATATTAACCAATCAAAAAGAAAGAAAAAGTAGAACTGTTTCCTCATATTTTTCATTAAAACTTTATTTTCAAGGCTACATTAAGTTGCACTATTTTGTATTTGGTCTGCATATAATGCTTTTAGACTCGCCACACATTTAACTGCCCATACACGTAAAGTGGTATTGACTCACCCGCCCATCCATACACCTACAGTGGTATTGACTCAACTGCTCACTTATACACACATACAGTGGTATTAAGACAGTTACGTGCATTTGGAAGCACTTATTTTTATGGACATTCGCTGCTTAAAAAGTGGAAACCATGGTGATACAGGTCTAACTAGCCAACAAACTAATACAGCGGTGTTGTTCAACCCGCCCACCCCTACACAAACAGTAGTATTAACCCACCAGCACAATAGTATTTTACTTATATAATACAGAAGTTTGTTAATTAAATCTATATATTAAAAAATTGCATGAAAATCTAACGGCAATCAGCACGGCTGTTCTATCCAGCAGATTTCCTTCATTTTGGTTTTAAATGAAAGGTATTTGTTTACAGATCGGCCATCAAGTATTAAAAGTTACTTAACTTTGGTATTTATTTTTCACGTTTTGCTTAAAAAATGTTTTCCTCCTATACACTTCTTATGGGGATCTAAAACGTACAGCTACCATTTCTTTTTCAGTTTTTCCGGGTGTTAATTAACCTACATACTTTGTTTTGATTTAAGAACACTCAGTGAAATGTGCGCTTTATTTTGAGCTACTGATCACTCAAATTAGTTAAGACTGAGAAGACTTAGGCGCGGATATTTAACCTAAATTTTGGGTTTTTTAAAAGGATTTTAATATTGTGAACATAAATAAACAAGCCATTGTCAGCTGTGCATTAGACATCTCAAGAGAGGTTTGTTTACATTCAGATTATTTTAACCTGTTTTGTTCTCAATGTGCCATTTATTCATGTAAGTGTAATTTAGCTGTTGGTATCGCAACTTTATACATTTCTTTGATAAAAATTCATAGTAAATAAAAAAGTATATATTGCAAAAGCAACAAATTGGACACACTTGAAGAATTAAAAATTTATAAACATATGAAAATTGATAGTAATGAAACTGTTTTAAATGAGAAATTACAATTTAGTTCTCATTTTATTTTTAATTATGATAATCATAGAAAACCACCCGATAAAATTCAAAATGCAGTGACTTACTACATTCAGTCCCCATGGATTGAATATAGTGCATTCAATATTTATTTATTAACATAACAGAACTATATTGGTTGTGATTTTGATTTTCTAGAATTTTATTTTAATTTTTTGTGTTCATTTTTTTATAGTTATCAAAATTTTTTTTGTGTTCACTTGAAGATCGAAACAGGTTGTGATAAAATAAAACTTCACATCAATTTAAACTGTTGACAGGTTTGTCTAAACAGTTTTACATTTCTTTAGTTACTTTACAAGTTTTGTGAATACGTATTTTGTACTTTGAATTATGAGTCTTGGAAGGAAAACAAAAGACGCTTGTAGGAATAGTGAAAAACAAAAAATTTGAGAGTGAAGGATCTAATTTGATGACATGTGGTTCTTTAACCACAAAAAAAAGACAAGGCCCTGGTGATGCTGATTTGATGACAACTGATCCTTCTTCCTCTAAAAGAAGACGACTGGTACCTCCACCAGCTAATACTAATTTAATGACGCATGGTTCTTCAACCATCAAGAATATTGAAGTGATTCCCATTATAGTTGATGGTAACTGTTTATTTCGTGCAATCTTTCATTGTTTATTTGGGACTGAAGATAGAGACCATGAGGTTCGTTTCACTGCTATTGACCACATTGCTAAGAAAAGGAGTGTATTTAAAAATTTTAATGTTAGGGATGAAACATTTTGTCAAAGTATTAAAAATGCTTCTGATTATAAGCGTGTAATGAGTACCAATGGCTACTATGCAGGCCATGCTGAACTTCAGAGTGGGAGTGAGCTATTTCAAAATTGTTTGTTCCAAAGTGTTCGCTCTATCAAGTATATTAACAAGTATGTGTATAAAGGTCATGCTTGCTGTAATATAGAAGTAGCTGCTGAAAATGATATGCTGAATCATGATGAAATCAATGTATTCTTAAACTCTCAGTATGTTGGATCAAGTGAAGCTGCTTGGAGAATGTTTGCATATGGCATGCACGATCAATTGTATACTGTAGTTAGGTTACCAGTTCATTTGCCTGATTCTCAAAATGTTTATTTAAAAAATGATGCTCCTGAGAAAGCACTAATCCAAGCAGAGTTACGTAATATGCAGTTAATGGCATGGTTTAAGTTGAACAGCAATCCTACTACAAGAAGTCCTTACAAATGTAATAAATATCCTGAAACGCCAGTTCACTACGTATGGAATAAAAATCAATGATATACACATAAACTTTACACAAAAACAATTGGGCGAATATACAGTGTATCACCTTCTGATTCAGAGTGGTACCATTTACGTCTATTATTGCTTCATGTAGAAGGGGCTGCAAGATTTGAAGATATGAGGACCTTTAAAATATGACTTACCCTATTTTGAAAGCAGCTGCCACTGCTGGAGGGTTGATATTTGATGATGTAGAATGGCAGCATGCTTTAGAAGAGGCTTCTTCCTTTCAAATGCCATAACAGCTTAGACAGTTATTTTACATATGTATATTTCAGAGACCATCAAATGCTTTGAATTTATGGAATCTTCAGAGAGGCAATGTCTGAAGATTTCCTTATCTCTTACACAGCAGAGGTAGCCTATCAGTTAGCTTTGCAAAATATTTTAGAGATGCTAAAATTACATGGTTGCTCTCTGACATCCTTTGATTTATCTACTATTGACAATTTACCTCAAACTATGGAGGAAACTACAGAGGAGATTCGAGTTGATGAAATAATGCAAATTAGTTGCAGCAACTGAAGAACAACGAGTTGTTATTGACGAAGTTCTCAACTTACTCCACAACACAGACAATTCTACAAGTGTTTGCAGGGCATATTTTATAGATGGGCAAGATGGTAGTGGAAAAACATTTGTGTATAGATGTTTAATCCAAAATTGAATAAATTTAGGAATGCAAGTTATATCTGAAGCATGGACTGGAATTGCTGCTATGTTACTTCCACATTGCTGCACAGTTCACAGCCGATTCAAACTACCACTAAATTTACATGAACATTCTGTATCCAGTTTGAAAGTTAATAATAAAGAAGCCACCATAATTCGTTCTGTAAAGTTAATCATCTGGGATGAGGCACCTATGGCCAACAAACATTCCTTAATATGTGTTAATCGACTATTGAAATATGTAATGGGTAACGATGTACCATTTGGTGACAAAATCGTCATCTTAGGAGGAGATTTCTGACAAGTGTTGCGAGTTGTACCTCATGCATCTAGGGCTGCTACAGTACATAACTCAATTAAATTTTCAACTCTGTGGTCCCTTTTCAAAGTTTTCAAACTCACCCTCACCAAAAATATGAGGGCTAACGCCGATGAATGTGAATTTTCTAACTTCCTGCTCATAATTGGTAATGGTCAATACCATACTATTGATGTCAGTTTAATGGAGTTACCGTTGTCCTTGATTTCAGACTCAGACATTGTCAGTGAAATATATGGTCTAAATTCATCATTCCCTCTTGACGCTTCCTACCTTTCAAGCCATGCAATTTAGTCACCTAAGAATGAGCATAAATAAAAGGGTTTTAGATCTCCTTCGAGGTTCATCCAAAACTTACATGAGTGTAAATACTTAAATAACTGAAGATGAGAGTGAACTGCTGCAATTTCCGACTGAATTCTTAAATAGCCTTGAAATGACCGGCTTACTGTCCCATGAGTTGACTTCGAAGGAAGGTGCAGTTGTAATTCTGTTGAGAAACTTCTATTCAATGAAAGGATTACTAAATGGCACAAGACTAATTGTCAGAAAAATGTTAAAGAACTATTTGTAGTTGGAAATTATTACTGGTAGACATGTTGGACAACGGGTACTATTACCTCGCATTGACTTATTACCATCTGACACTACTGTTCCATTTTCATTTAAGCGAAGACAATTCCCTATCAAAGTGGCATTCTGCATGTCAATTAACAAGGCGCAGGGACAAACAATTGACCGAGTCGGAGTATTCTTACCTGAACCAGTCTTCAGTCATGGTCTGTTATATGTGGTTCTATCGCGCGGGAAATTGTTAAACAATTTTAAGGTAGAAATTAAACCTCAAGGACGGCTCACATTCAATGTGGTTTGGAAGGAAGTATTGTGAAATTAGATTTTTTTTGTGAACGAGGTTGGAACAACATGTCAAATAATTAAACAATGTTTTTATGATATGTGATTTTTCATGCAACATTAAAAATATGAGAACTGATTTCTTGACTTAAGTATGTTACTCTTTATATACTATTTTCTCCTTTGACGAGGTAAACGATTAAAATGCCCCTCCTCCCTCCATTAATTATAATGTTGAGTAACGCTTGCGCAGAAGCACAGGTCCACTAGTATATTTAAAGAATTGAGTTTAAAGTTACTTCATTTATTTATTTATTTATTAATAAAAAATTGTACTCCAGTTCACATGAGACTACAGGCCTGTGCTTTATTTAACAAGTGAAGTACCGACCGTAAGCTCAGTTGGGGATTCGAACTTTGGAACAAACCCTTAACAGTCTGAAGCCTTAGCCACTGAGCTACCACGCCGGGAAATTTATTTGAATACTCAAATTACTTTTGTTTTAACATAAAGTAATTGGGGAAATACGAAGGACTGTATGTTCAGTGATAGACAAGCCTACTAGATTTACTCGGCAATATCTGTATGTATGAAGACTATTGAATGAATGTCTTCAACTTGAAAATTCCCATGGAAAAGCAGTTACTACATATATCTTTAAAACTTCATTCACACATGATTTTCTTTTAAAATTAAAAATTTCGTATGGCTTTTAATTGGGAGAAATGCCCAATTAAGATAAAATCCCCCTCACCTGATTAGACAAGCCAATTTTGGTTGGTTCATTTCTCTTAATTTAATGTTTAAACCCTAAAACATTAAAAATATTGTTGTTTCAAAATGTTTAATAATTAAAATTCTGGTTTTAATTTCAGAGTTTGGTTTATAGTTTTAAGAATTTAAGTCTTCAGAAGTAGTATTAATAATGAGATTGATTTGCTGATACTGATAGTCCATGTTGGTTATAGTTACCATTCGTACGGGAAGGACGACTGGTGAGTTTCAACTCGCTATTTGCTGCTTGATGCATGATAAAGTTTTTCTTGTTTTGAAACTTTTATCTGGTTAATGTTGCCTAAACTATTTAGTGGTCATGGTTCCTTCGTGATCACCTGTGCTATGCTAAACCGTTTGATCCTTAAATTCAGGTGCAAAATACTAATTTTAAACTGTAAACTCAGCATGAAAAAACCTAAATGTGCAGTGTTAATTCCATGCATTTGAAGATTAAAAGATTGAATTAAATGAATCATTTTTATATCCATTATGTATGAATTACCTAAATCAATGTCAAGCAGTGTTTTTTTCTTTTTTTTTTTTCGTTGGCACGATATAATATGGCCAGCAAAATTTTGATGTAACGTCTTTTAAAATTTGTCTTAACTCTATTACCAAATTCAGTCTGTTCTAAATTCACATAATTTGTTATGTTCACTGTACTAGGATAATTATTCTGTCTAGGTATATACCTTTTTTATTGATAACTTATATTTAGCCACTAACCTGGCCCTGTAAACAGTTATAAAATAACATTCAATTAAATTTAGAAAGCCAAGATGCGGGATATGGTTAAGTTCAAATAACAAATTCTATCATTGATCTGTAGCTAAACTAAAACTTGAATTACATTTTTGAAAATGAAAGTATAGTAGATGTTGAAAATAGAAAGTAAATTTACTTTAAATTTATCTTAATCATGCAAATAAAGTATTTCTGTTTTTATGAACTTTCAAATCTAAATAAATCCTCTAAAAAGTCAAGTCTACTCTCAGTTCAAAATTCTTTTTCTTATCATGTTACAATCTAATATAATAATTTATGCTGCACATTAGTATCTATTTTAACAATTTAGTTTATAAAGTTTCTTCAAGTTCTCTCAATGACTAATGCATGAACACTTTTCTTGTCTTTTGTTGCGATTGTAACTTTTATTTTATAGTACCAAGTGGTTCCAAGGTTTAAATATAATCAATACATTGAAATCACATTATCTGAAGGTTTTTTTTTCTCCTTTTAATTGGTAGGACTAGTTGACCTGAGAAAAAATAAATACTGTCTATTCTTATTATGTATTTAACGATTAATCTTATAAAACTCATTTCTATCATTGTAAGTCATTTGCTTCTTTGTAAAAATTAGGGGTATGCGAGTACTCGAAACTTTGAGTATTTGATCGAGTATTTTACTACTCAAACTCGGCTCGAAGCTCCCGAAAGTACTCCAAGTTCGGTAGAGTAGTTTTATTTCACAAAATATATATTAGATTTACATCTTAATGTAGTTTTAAGAGTAAACAGTTTTATAAGTTATGAATGAATACTGTATGCTTCCTTGTGTTTTATTTTACCTTTAATTATACGTTATCAGTTTGGTATGCGATCACACAATCATGTTGGTTGACCGAGTCTACTATTCACTTGTAACCTAACCTGAAATATCGTGATTAAAACAGAAGTACTAGTTAATGTCTGTATCACCCAAGAAAGGGGACGAGATCCGGATCAAGATGTTAAAAAAGACCTGTTACTGACACAAATCTAATGGTCTGTACCCTGTAGAAAATATGCCTATTTTCGTTTGTATCAATGATATCGCTCAATCAAAAGGATCCCGAGAACAGGTCACTTTACATCTCAAGAAAAGAACCAAACTTCCCATATTTTCTAGGCAAAAGTCCAACTCAATTGTGTTGTACGTGCAAGGAACGTTTTTCGTTCAGCTCTTTTTCGGAACTGAAATTATTGTATACAGTATTTCTCGCGAGTCGATAGAAAATCGTCCAATGATTTGACGTAAGAAAATACTGTATCATATCATATAAAATATGGCAATGGCATTCTAGCAGCGTGTGAAATAACATTACTAATCTATTTTCCGTCAAATAAAAAACAAAAATATATATATATATCCGTGGCGAATGTCTATTAATCATTATTCCGTAAATCGCCAAAACTGTGTGTAACATTTGCGCATACGATATTTTTTTCTGTTGAACAGTTTCCTGACGAGTTTAGGCAATAGCACAGTTGGAGTGTAAAAGGTGGTAAAATACAATAATTTTTATTCGTAAACTCACTGAACAGTTCCCTATTCATATTGATAATACTAACTACGTCGATGTAGATGTAAAATGCAAAACAATCCATCCAAGTGATAGAGAAACATGTTGTTGGAAGACATTTCTTAAAATACCATGAATTTAGAGATTTGGAAAATAATTTTTATTGAACTGAAGCCTTATCAAACATATTGTTTTTAATTCATAAGTTTATAATTTAGCTGCCCACAATCTTCATTGTATCACGTAGTTGGCACTTAATAGATGATATTTCAGACTGCATCTCGTCACCAATATCGGCTAGACCTATTATATTAGCCAACAACGTTCAATATAGTCTGGTGTATCGAAGTAGTTTCAAGTTGCATTTAATTACATACAAACACAAATTTAAAAAAAATGAAATATTAAAATAAAAAATATTTCAGTACAGCAGTGCGAGTTCTTTGTACTGCGTCGCTACAACAGTATGATTACCACTGACTGACAACAATAACTGATTAGAAGGAACGAAAATGATTATCAAACCAGTAGACAGAGGAATAACAAAGAATAAAGGGATGTAACTAAACAAGGGTAAGTTCTGGTCTAAGTATGGTAATGGGTGAAAAGCTCTTATAACCCTCTGGCTACGTATTAAAATCAAAATCAGTGGTCTTTTATCGTCTCACCAGAATGATCGTATTTTATCTTACATTATGCTAATTTATTGTATTATCGTAATCGTACACAATTATTTTGCATGGGGAATCTTTAGAATTATTATACAAAAACGATAATTTTCATACCCATACGCATGGCGACACTGCTAGGACCCAAGCTAACTTACTGTCGGATTACAAAGTTTAGATACTCGAGTTTAAACATCAACTGTGTAAAAAGTTTGGGGCGGAGGAAAACTAAATTACCATAATAAATGTTCTCATCTATTTCTGCGATTATAAATGGTAGTTTCATATTTTAAGCTTTTGACGATTTTTTAAAATCGTAGTTAGAGTGGGAAAAATACACCATTTTTACAGTTTAAGATGATTTGTGATGTTTGAAAATTCACTATAATACAAATAATGATCAGATCATTTTGAAACTTTATCGCCCGGTGGATGAAAGTGAATGCAACGTTGCCGCGTTCTTCCAACCAGGTGGTTATGGAAGTTTCTAAATAACTTTATGTAAGTAATGCTTGACTTTATTAATTTCCCAAAACATTTAAACCCTTTCAGGAGTGTGTTTTATTAAACCTAAAATGAGTAAAGAAGTCACCTGACATCTTGTGTAATGGTCCCATTATTTATTTTATTAAATTAATTGAGTATATTGTTAACAAATTACACCAGTACTATCTGTCAAAAGCAAACATAACTTTAGATGTGCACATCTTTTGGCAGCCTAATTTTAGTTGTAACCTTCATTTGTCCTCAATCCAAACTGATTTCGTTCCCACACGATGTTATCAGCTGGCATGCAGCTTATATAACGTTTGACACGCTTTTCACTCACTTACTCTCAGTTGTTTGTGCAGCTACACAGCTGCGACACGGACGCAAGGAAACTTCCCATGAATGCTCCCATTGCCGAATCCCACTATGCATATACCCTTGCTTCGAGGAGTTCCACACACAAAAAATTACTAAATGAATTTAATTTCAAATCATAAGAAATATAATATAATAATGTACTGTAATAAACAAGTTTGGAACTTTTTTCAAAATATTATTTTTTACTCCTCTACAACATTTTTTTTTAGCTCTAATACTCCTCTCAGTCACGACAATTGGGACGTCATATGACATCTTTATTCCTGAAAGGGTTAATTTTGGACCTATAAATCTCTGTAATCAGATATTTTAGTCTTAAAAACAATTAATTAATTAACAAAAACATCTCCAATTCCAATGGCAGGTTTGAAAATGTTTCTGTTTACAACATGTAAAGCTAACTATTTACAATTTATATATAGATTATTATTTACAATGTATATAATCTTGTAGGTTTTTACTTACTTGAAAATTTCACTTACTATCCTCATTTAACATCACTGTTGTCATCCAAACTACTACTAATGTCATTTGGAAATACCTACAAGATTGTATATACATTGTAATATATTTGTAGGTAAAAAATTTAAGTGTTTTGAGAAATTATTATAGTCAAAAATTACTTACGCAAAGTTATTTAGAAACTCCCACAACCACCTGTTTGGAAGAGGCGCACCAAATGTTAGAGCTTGGCAACGTTGAATTCAGTTTCACCTAACGGGTGGCCAGGGAAGGCTGCGATTACAAAGTCTGGTGCACATGACACCTTAAAGGTTATAAAACTATAAAAAATCAATCAGTATTCATAAAATTAAAATAAAAGATATATTCGTTTTACCTGAAACCACAGTTTTTCTCAAGTTCATATCTCTTTTGACTATACTACAACTACCACTCATAACTGCAGAAATAGATGAGAAAAGTTTTGATGGTATAAGTACAAGTTGATAAGTATAAGTTTTGATGGTAAGTTTTCCTCCGCCTTATACTTTTCACACAGTTGATGTTCAAACTTGAGTATCTATACTACTACACTTTTTGATCCGACAGTAGCTAATACTAACAGGGAGTGGAGGCCAACAATTGACGTAAATTTATTAATACTGCCGAGTGTGTTCAAATGCAAAGCCTTCCTGCCTACCGACCGTATGGTTTAATGGCACGAATATAATCGGTTCAAGCTGAAACAGAAAGAAGATATGATTGTTTGCGACAAGTTCTTGCTATCAACTTCTCGCCAATAGAATGAGCCTATTAAATTTATTGGATTTAGCTATATTAATATTCACTTTATAGTGACCAATATAACACATTGGAAACATCATTATAACCCTTTCAGGAGTAAAGACGTCATATGACGTCCTAATTTTCGTGACTGAAAGAAGTATTAGTTTTGAAAAAGACAAGTTGTAAAGGAGTAAAAAAATTAAATGTCAAAAAATGTTTCAAAATTGTTTATTACATTACATAATTAATTATTATATTAACACAGTTTTAAATAATATAACACTAATGTAATATAAAAATAATAAATAAGAACAACTCTACCGTAAAATAAAAATAATAAAAGCAATCAATAACGTATTGAAAGTATAAAAGCGATAGCCAAGTGCACTGCAGACTCAATAAATTTACTGTGTGTAGCTGTGTAGCTGACAGACAACTGAGAGAATGTACGTGAAAAGCGCGCCAAAGGAGTGAAATGCGCGCCAAACGTTGTATCAGCTGCACGCCAGCTGATGACATCGGGCGGGAACCAAATCAGTTTAGAGAGAGAGAGGACAAATGAATGTTACCACTGACACGAAGAGTGCCAAAAAATGTGCACATCTGAAATTTGAGTTTGCCTGTGGCAGATAGTAATAGTGTAATGTGTTAAGAATATTCACAATTAATTTAATAAATTAAATAATTTACCATTACACAAGACGTCACATGACGCCCTTACTCATTTAGGCCAATTTATAAAAAGACGTCATGCGACGTCTTTACTCAATTTAGCTAAATTAACGCACTTCTGAAAGGGTTAACAAAAGACATTGGAAACATCATTTAATTTAACAGAAACTTTTTAATTTTCTTTATCTAGATTTTTTAGGGCTGGGAGGGGGTCCGGACCCTCCGGACCCCCCTTATCTATGCCACTGTACTGCAGTAATTTGGTAGCAAACATTTGTCATAATGCACTCTGCTTCTTCTAGGCTTATCATTACTTTCTTTAAATTCTCTTTAATTTAGTAATCTTAAACAGTTATTGATATGGTCAGAAATGATCAGACTCTATATCCTAAATAAGTACCATCCAATCATTATCTGGAGCCCAAATCATCATTCATAACTATTTAGGCCTAAATGCCAACAAATACTTTAAAGACAGATTCAGTAAAGAATGAAATGTTTGAAGATTTTATGGATTTGAACATTCTTTGGTCAGATGTATATTTAAAAACCTAAGAAGCAAGAAGAAATATGTTGAAAACAAAATAACCAATGTCAAATCAAAATGAACAAGTAAAAACTGGTCTAGTATTTTTCCAAACTCAACAGAAAATTTGTATTGTGTATAAAATTGTGTTTAAAATAAAACAATAATTTTCTCAGAAAATTAATCTAGCCTCCACAGAGTTAATTAATCCTAAATTTAAAATTCTTCTTATTATTAAATTAGCTTAGGGAAATCCTGGACATTGCTGTTAAATTAATCCAAGTTTTATTCTTGCTCCACTGTAAGATTTGTAGTATAATTTAGATACATGTCCTTATTTTTGTTCTTTCATCTTATTAATAAGTAAGATTGTTTCTTTTGTAAATTATCGTTCTTAAATCATATAAATAACAACTAATAAAGACACAGTTGTATTGCCAAGCATGTGTTGAAGGGTTAAGTGGACATATATTACAAATAAGCTTAGATTTCTTTTGTGTGATTTTTGTTTTACTAAGACTGTCCTTTCCAAGAAATTGTCATCACTAAAACATTCTTCAACGGTGGTTACCGGCTAGATGTTAAAACATTCTTCAACGGTGGTTACCGGCTAGATGTTAAAACATTCTTCAACGGTGGTTACCGGCTAGATGTTAAAACATTCTTCAACGGTGGTTACCGGCTAGATGTTAAAACATTCTTCAACGGTGGTTACCGGCTAGATGTTAAAACATTCTTCAACTGTGGTTACCGGCTAGATGTTAAAACATTCTTCAACGGTGGTTACCGGCTAGATGTTAAAACATTCTTCAACTGTGGTTACCGGCTAGATGTTAAAACATTCTTCAACGGTGGTTACCGGCTAGATGTTAAAACATTCTTCAACGGTGGTTACCGGCTAGATGTTAAAACATTCTTCAACGGTGGTTACCGGCTAGATGTTAAAACATTCTTCAACGGTGGTTACCGGCTAGATGTTAAAACATTCTTCAACGGTGGTTACCGGCTAGATGTTAAAACATTCTTCAACGGTGGTTACCGGCTAGATGTTAAAACCTGAATACTGTTTTAAGATATTTACTTTTTATTAAATAGTTATATTGACTGTGAAAATTGAACAAAATTACTCATTTCATAATATTGTTGCTTCTATTTATACTAAACTTAATGTACTAAATGTATTACTACAGTAATTTTTCTAGTAAAACTCTAAATTTATCTTTTAAGGGAAATGTGTTACCTTTATCGAAGAAAGTGTAAGAACAACATCAACAAATCAGATCATTTATTGCACATAACATTTGTAATTGTTACTGTCAATCTCAAACTGGTGCATAGTCAATCGTATTATTTATATTATAGTTATTAATACTTTAAACGTATAAAAGCGAATGAATAAAAATACAGTAAGACATACAAATATTTAATTATGAAATCATAATGATTTACAATCAATATATAAATATTTGAGAAAACTAACATTAAAAATCATACCAAAATATTAAATTTATACAAATATTTTTAAAGTTAAAAAAAGGAAAACATAATCTAGCTTAACCCTTTCGATGCCGCTGTCCGATATCGGACAGCGGTAGTTACGCTAAAAATGCCGCAGTCCGATATTTCGGACCGCTCGTAATTTTTTTGTTCGATAAGGCATTTTTGTTAACATGCCACATATACGGTACCAATCTGTTGAGAATTGATTATAGTACTCAGAAAAAGTGTTTTAAACATCTTTTAAATATGCGTTTGTTGAAATATATTTGTCACACTTGAAATAATTGCTCAATTGTGACAAATATGTGATTTTGTACTGTCGAAAAAAATTACGATAAATCCTGGGATTTTCAAGGTAAGACTTTGAAATTTGGTATGCATGTTAGTAATTAAATGTTCTTTCAAATAAAGTCACTTTTATAGCCCTAGTATTTTTGTTGTATGGTCTGAAAAGTTTCAAAATTGAAAAATTAAAAAAAAAATTTAATTAAAAAAAAGTTGATTTTACAAATTAAAACCAATATTTTATTTAAGAAAACATATAAGTAGTAAAAAGAGCATTTCAAAACAAGAAAAACCAAAAAATAATTATGAAAATATATTGAAAAATAACAAAGTTAGAACAAAATAACGTAAACTATGCATATTCACTAAAAGTACCCCCGGCATTTCTAGCATACCAAGGGAAAATATGCCCGGAATCGAAAGGGTTAAAAAAAAAGTTATGAATAAAGTTTACTTAAAATCTTTCTTCTAACATTTTACAAGATTGTGAACTGGATAACTCAACATTTCTTTATTTCTTGTATTGATCTATGGTTAATTTTAAGTTGGCTGAATATTACTGGATTTTTGTGAACAAATTTGTGAACATTTATTGAAAGTAGAAATGTATTAAGTAATAAATATGTTTGATATTGGTCTTACACTTTCTTGGATCTGTTGAATCTCTGTAGTATTAAGTGCTCATATTTAAATTTTAATAATTCATTTAGGAAACTTACTGGATTTTTAAAAATATTTATTTTAAACATAATACTAAAATGTTAAATTTTGAAATGTCCTCTTTTTCGAATGTATATTTTAAAGTAAAACTGTTAGCTATACAAAATATAATATATTGTAAAGTACTTAATTGACCTATGGATACCACTTGTAATATGGAGAAACCATCGCCAAGGAGCCAAAGTGCCAGCTAACCAACCACACAGCCAACCGTGGTTCAACTCATAGTGCCATATCAACATATTTTCCCAGTGCTACTTTTTGGTTCAACAGTTAAATTAAGTAATCAATCTCAGATTAAGTAGTGTAGAAAGAACCATAGTGTTAACATTATCAGAGTTAAGGTATTTTGCAATTTTTTATTTTATTGCCTCAATGTGGTCTCTGTTAAGTAAATTTTATTCCATAGTTATTTATATTTCATGAAATACATTTTTTAATAAATAAAGATTACAATAAATCACATCAATAATAGCTAAAAGAAATTGGTTTCCAGTTAATTTATTGTTTCTATTACAATCAATTTAAAGTAGTTTTAAAAGGATAGTCATAGTTGTTTACCACCAAATCCACTTAATTGCAATCTTTGCAAAATACAACATTTCTGGTGCAATTTCCTGATTGTGAGGTGCAAATTATCTTTAATAATTATTTAACTTAGTGGGGCCAAGGTTATTTACTATTTTTAAGCATACATTTTGTTATTGGTCATTAAGTCTAATGTTTGAAAGAATTTTCTTGATACTTCTCTTTAACCCATTACGGATTGAGTTATTTAGACGTGTGCGCCCTAGCGGGTACGAATTAATTTGCGCACCGGCGCGGCAGCAGAACAGTAACAGCGTGCCGCAATAAAACTACAGGTAATTGCTTAGATGTAACAGTGGTCTGCCGGGGTACCGGCGGTATAGCTATGGCAACAGGACAGGTGGTGAGCCAGGTTATAGGGTGGCGGGGACGATGTTGGAATCATAATCTAAATATCGCACATGTAGTTCGGCGAAAAGTAACAACGTCTGAGTCATCAAATGGACTAGGCTTGGTGACAACAGCGGCCTCCTCTCTCAGTCTTCTGTCTGTTTCACTAACCTCAATGTCACTTGCTATGTCGGTGCACCGACGTGGACAGAAACGCACTTTATCTAAACTAAATACAGTATTATATTACTGAACAAAATATAAACTGCTTCTTCAACATACTGCTGTGATCTATCTGTAATTAATGAAAGTTTTTATAAACGAAACCCGTTTAAAAAAATACCCAGTTGATGAATAGAGACGCTTATGCAACCTAGTAAAGCCTATTGTAATATTTGGAGGTAAAAGTAAAAGCAGATCGCAAATACGAGCTGAGCTTGTCAGTTATTCGCAATGGGTTAGTTCTCGTGTAGACTAGTTCAGTATAACTCCAGATTCAGCCAAGCTAATAGGCATGAATATAGCATTAAGTTCATATGTCCTGTAATAAGAAATTATGATTGTGTCACTACTGTCGAGTTTGAAGGTAAGAAATTCTAAGAGTTCTATGAAAAATCCATTGTTTTCCTCGTTTGATTGTACATTATGGCATATGAATGTTTAAATTTTACCACAAGTTTTAATATTTTTTATCCTATCGGAACAATAAAAGTTCTGAAATTTTAATTAGTTTTCACAGTACATCAAATTTACACCGTTATTTCTCTACAATCCTTAAATTTATCACAATTATTTTTAATACGTGATCGATAGGAATGTTACATATAAGTTTTATAAATTTTATAATTCTAATTTTTTGGAAAAAAAAATATATCAATTCCCTGAAACATTGGTTTCTTGGCTTGTAGAGGTCGTAAAATTATTTACTTGGTCTTATTAATCCTTGTAATATGTATAAGTAAATGCATTGATTTAAAATCGATTAAAATAAAGTTAAATTGATTTAAATCTATAAAATCACTGCATTTACTTATATATATATATGAAAGTAATGGATCGTAACTATACATTTTATAAGAATTACAACTAGATTAAGTAATTATTTATGACATCTAGAAGCCAAGGAAACAATATTTTAAGGAATGGATAGGAACTTTTTTTCTCAAGTTAAAATTACAAAATTTATAAAACTTATAAAACATTCTCTCAACCAGGTATTAAAAAAATAAATGCGATTAAAGGTTTTTGAGAACCCTTAGGCTCAAAGTTCTGAAGTACAGCCTATTTCCTTGTTTTTTCTCTTGTGACTGAAGAAGATATAGAACATGTCTAATGAAAGAGGAGGAGGGGTCGTTAGAGGAGAAAGCTCTTTCAGATAGCCGAAGGAAGTCCTTCCTTTAACATTATTCAAATTATGTTTAATGTATTTAAAGTAACATCCCATCCAGAAAGTTGATATTATCATTGGCTATAGAAACAAACGCAAGGTGGCTACTCATCGGGAATTTCGGGAAAAACGGGAATTATGCTTGAATTTTACGGCGCCTTGAAAAAACCTGGAAATATGCTTGAATTTCGGTAACCATCGGGAATTCTCGTCAGGAAGGTTCGGACTTCAGGGCTCCAGTTAAACTCGTGATAAGTTCGGGAAACATCGTCAATCTTCGTATGATAAGACACGAGTCGACTAGGCACATTGATATGTTCAAAATAATACGCATGGAATAGTTTGACAAAACGGTTGCAACCGAAACAGTTTTGACGTCGAAACAGTTGAATGAAGCTGTTGCAGGCAATATGATAGCTTCACCCACCGCATTTTGCCAAAACACGCAAATCAATCCAATGTCAAGCGTCGCCTCTTAGATTTGTTGACATTCTGTTGCAACTTACGCTGCAGGTTAAAGTTGCGACTAAACTTTTGGAGTTATCGTTTTGTTCTATTGATATCCGATGACGCTCACTGTTGCTGTCTGTTCTACTGCAGCTATTTGCAAAATTTTGAAACGTTTTGGTGCCGAATTATTGTTTCAATGAAACTGTTACGTTCTTTTTAAATAACGAAAATACATCGACAACAGGCTGGGCTGATGCATTTGTTTTGTTTACGTTTACCATTACCGGCAACAAACAACAGGTGGGCAACAAGAAGAGATAATGTGAACGGCGTGTTTTGTTAATTAACCTTCCAGTTTATTTATTCAGTTATTATAAATAAAATGCAGAATTACTTAAACAATTTATCGTTGATAAAAACATTAATACAGTATAAAGTTCATTGGATGTTGTTTCAAGTGTGGGACGTTTTGTGTTGTAGTTTATTGGCTTAAAGGTCTAGGCCTACTAACTCTAAGATCGTAATTTTTGACAAACTGTTTTAGTTTTGTGTGAATTATTATTTATTAAAACCAACAAGGTTATTATGTAGTTTCTTGCCACCAAACAAAATTTGAAAACTCCTGAAATGGGCAAATAATTGACTACAATTTCGTGAGAATTTTTTATTCTTCGGAAATCGTTTTTACCGAACAATTCGAAAAAACGAATGTCATTTTAGTATTTTTGATATATTTCCGTTAATTTAAATGATATTATAATCATTTTTTATAATTTTGATGTGTTGTTTTTGCGCTAAATACGAATTTGAAAACTATTTTGGTCTATACAAATTATTTCTCGAGATATAACGGAAAAACTACTTTCGCGGTGAATCACGATTAGCGATCATTATATACATCAGATTTTAACCACAACAAATTGAATTCACGCATACTCCTGCCGGAATGACGGACGATAGCCTGTCACGGAGGCCAGGCACAATAATTTAACGCAAATCATGTCTATTTGTTGAGTAAAAAGTCATGATAAGTTCGGTTATGTTTGGTTAGGTCAGTAAAAAGTGTATTTTTCAGGCCGAAAAAATAATGTTACCGGATAACCCAATTATGTATTCGTGATCAGCATAAAAAACATTTCGCGGAAATTACGTATTTTACCGAAAAATTCGGAAAACTAATATTCAAATTCAAATTCTTTATTGCCACATAACATTTACAATATACAGATGTAATCTGAAATAAACAGGTGGTTTGTCAGCAATGAAACTAAGGTCTAAACTATAGTCTATAAATAAAATATCACAACTTATAGTATTTTTGACATATTTTTGTTAGTTTAAATAGTATTTTAACCATCGTTTTTTTTATTTTGATGTGTTTTTTGTACTGAATACGAATTTGGTCTATTACCAATATTTCTTGAGTTATAACGAAAAACTACTTTCTTAGCGAATTGCGATTAGCGGCCATTACGCGATTATTATATATAACAGGTATTAATCACAAAAACCAAATTCATCTATATTTCCGCCGGAGTTACAGCCGCAGGCCGTCACGGAGGCCAAACACCCGAATTTAACGCAAATTACGAATTTTTGTTGAGTAAATAGACAATTAGGATAAGTTAAGTAATGTTTGGTTTGGTTAGTATAAAATGCATTTTTCAGGCATTTTTGTTAATAATTTTGTTTTTTTCACTATCAGATAAAAAATTAGTTTTTCGATTTTCCGTTAAAAAAGAGTTTTCTGCGGAAGAAATCAACCTAAAACTCACATTTCACCACTTTTTCAACAAGAAATTGTATTTTCAGAGGTGACAAGAAATTGCATGGTTACCAAAACATGTAAAATGAAAAAAAAGTTGTCGAAAAATAACAATTTTTAAATATGTTGGTTTTTTCTCATACTTATCAGATAAAAAACGAGTTTTGTTTTCAACTCATCGTGTTATTGATATAACAGTAATTAATTAAAGCTGGGCCTATCGCAAATAGTCCGTAGGCTTATTAGTAAAAATTGTATTAAAGTAAGCTAGGCATATCACTAGATTTTGAGCCTACTTATCAATGAAATAAAAAATTTTAGGTAACTGCTAATTAAACCTAGGATACTTTTGCAATAATTCAATTTCTTTATGGCCTACAAGATTATTGACATGCCTAGCTATAAAACATGTGCTTTTTTATGTATTGTACTATAATGAGTGATTACGTTGATTCAGAAATATTTTCCTCTGTAAGCGTGCCTTGAATTTTGTTTGAAACCCCTTGGAAAAAACCTTGAATTGTGCTTGAATTTTTTTTACATGATTGAGTAGCCACCCTGAAACGGGTAATACATTTGCTGTACTTACGTGCCTGTACCGCTATTTAATGGTGATTGGTTTCAAATAAGTGCTTGAACGACCGTTTGGTGTACTATTCACTCAGCTATTTGTCACTTCAGCATGTGCTGGAGAGAGAAAGTTAGAGAGATTACTAGTGCTAACTGTGATAACCGAACAGGAACTAATTTCTTTGAACAAGAAAACCGGCTTCATCAGATCCATATGAGCGGACAGTCTTCTTGTTTCTACAATCAACAATATTACTATGCCCTCCAGCATAGTCCTAAAAGGTTATGTTAGAAGCTGGGGAAGCATATGCCTAACCCCTCTAAAACTTCAGACTTATTAATCACAAACTAATAATCTTTTTCAGTTTAGTAATGCTCCATCACAATGATTGCTCGCAAAGTCTGGGAGTAACATAGATCAATTTACTGACAGTTAGAAGCAATCTTATAACAGCAGCATTGGCATAACATTGAGAGCCAACCTGTGGAGCCAACCAAATATTTTTGGACAGTTATTTTTTCCCTAAGTTATTTAGTTGCTGTTTACTGTTTTCCCATCAACTGAAAAATGATTGAGAGGGTCAAATAGCCCTCCTCTGCCTTAGCTCCTAGTGTTGTTGTGTAATAAAACTTAGTGACCTATGGCTCCAGAGAAAGAGGGTCAAGTAGCCCTCCTATGCCTTAGCTCTTAGTGTTGTGTAATACAACTTAGTGACTTATGGCTCCAGAGAAAGAGGGTCAAATAGCCCTCCTCTGCCTTAGCTCCTAGTGTTGTTGTGTAATACAACTTAGTGACCTATGGTTCCAGAGAAAGAGGGTCAAGTAGCCCTCTTCTGCCTTAGCTCCTAGTGATGTTGTGTAATACAACTTAGTGACTTATGGCTCCACAAAAAGAGAGTTGACTAAAGCTTTTTAAAAACTTGCACCTCACATCTATAATGAGTGTTCCACTTTGGGATATTTGATCACAATTTAGAAAACCATCCCCTGTTCTGTCTTCCAACTAAGTGCAATAATTGCTTGCCAGGGACATTTGGCTAAAAACAAGGGAATTTAACGTAAAACAAATTTGATTGGATATATGTACCTCAGACAAAGGAAATGACTTCACTGCATTGTTTCTAAAGTGACTTGGATATATTTATTTACTGGAAGAAAATATAAAAATGGAATTGAAAATATATAACCATGCTAGCACAGGTGAGAACAACAGTTAGCTGTGAAGAGAATTATATTGTTATAATTTTGGGATTTTACGCACATCGCATTTTGCACATTAGCTAATCCTTAGCAGAAGCAATGACCTTGGCCAGTGTCTCACTGTACTCGTGAGCAGTCTGCTAAAGTGTATTCTCGCGTATTGGAGAATTATCTGTAGTTTTGCCATTGTGATATATACATACTCTCACAAAGTGGTATCTAACTAGTGGTAACTACGGTATAGTTTTACTGTTTTTATATTTGCAAATTCATACAAAGTTAACATTCTGTAAATATATGTGCGTATACCTATATTTTGCAATTTATGATAAATAATTAGTAGAATTATTCTCTGCCAAAATTTTGTTCTGTTAGCATATATTTTTTTCCTAAACCAACAACTGCGATAAAGTACAATGTGCAGCAAGTTGCTGACATCGTGTGTTAAAACGTAGTGCAACATTTTAACTATATTAACTGATAGTTTATAAAACAATCAAACTGATGAAACTATGAAAATATAAGCATATTTTATATACATGTTAATGTATTAGAACATTTCTTGCAGATTACAGTTGTAGAATGCAAGTGGCAGCTGTAAGCAATTTGCTGTCACGTGTGTGCTGGTGTCATTAATTTTTTGTGTGTGCTTTCATGTTAATCCTATCCTGTGATTTAATTTTTTGTGTGTGCATTCATGTTAATCCTATCCTGTGATTGTGAGGAACCTAACTAAAAATGGGTTACAGATATTACAATTCAGACATGATGATTTTCTTTTGAAAAAGGTTCTTAAAGGTGTGATGCCTTGGATTATATTTTTGACAGAGATGTTATTTAAGTATTGAGCTCATTACGAGATCATGAAAAAGGAACGATGACTTGCAATATTACAATAAACTTTAAATATTTTTGCTTATAGTTATGTAATATTGATATATGAAAAAAAGTGTGAATTGCACAATTGAAAATGAATTTACTTGTTTTTCAGGTTTTACCTAAAATTAATGTTCAACAGTGCACATGCCTTTGGGCATAGGTCTAGGATCAAGTGCAACACCTACCATCTACAAATAAAAAACTGTTCACATAATTTGTCATTACAGGAATGCAACATATTCAACTTCCAACATGAATGTGCTACCAACTCCGAGTTCCATGCACCAGATAGGATCCATGTTGCCTCCACCACCCCACTTACAGTACCCCCATAACACCAATCAAGCAGGAGCCCAGCAGGCCAAATACCCACCACCTCTCATCCCAGTAAATGGTTCCACTCAGAGGTAAATTGCTATAGAATGTATTATAAATTAAGTTTTAAGTGAACTAGGATATTAGGTTGGAGTTGGCTCTACTCTTACATATGTAACAAAGAGTCCCCCCAGTCTTAGTAGTTTTAGGCACTCTCAGCAGAACAGGATCTATTGTTACCTGGCACCATGGTTTGAATTACGCTATGTGGCTTAGTTTTACTACATCTATTCTGTTATGTAATTTAATCATCATACTTAGCCCTTTCCAGATGGATGCTAGCCATTTAGGAAGTATGAATCATTCCAAACTAGCCATTTCCAGACCAGCGTGATGTATTTCAGTTAACTATGTACTCTTGAGATCGGATACCCAACACTGGTGGCCATTTGACGAGAAATTGTCTGGTTGGCTTTGAAAAATAGTGAAAACCTGTTTACTTAAAAAAAAAAGATAATGCTTAACAGGTTGGCAATAGTTGTAGAGAAATTGTCTGGTTGGCTTTGAAAAATAGTGAAAACCTGTTTAACTAAAATGAGATAATGCTTAACAGGTTGGCAACAGTTGTAACATTCTCTTTGAGTTTCATCCTACATGTTGAATGTGTCCTTTTTCATTTGGTGTGCTGTGCGAGGGTGTTATCACAGTAAATTAATTAAATTTCATGATTAAAATAAATTTTTTGTAATTTGGAATAAAATAATTAAAACTAAATTAACTATCAAAATACATTGTAAAATTAAATATTGAACATTTAAATTATAAACACAAAACGATAAGGTCAAAGTAGGTCTAATGGCTGATGAAACGTTCCCACGCTAGGACAAGTCCATTTTGATCTCCTTCTTGGAGTGGTGTCAGCATGTTTGCTTAAGTTTTCTTAGTGGCGTATTGCCGTACAGTGTGTGTGAGTGTTGTAGGAGAAGTGGGCAGTGATTTTGAGTTGTTAAAGCCTTTTTGATTAATGGAACATAGACAAGGTAGGCTGTGATCTATAATAGACATTAGAGATGGGAATCATAGTTCCTTCTTGATAAATTATTTGTCATTCAGTTGAAATTAATTATTGTTATTACAGTAAAATTATCCAAATTCATTCTTCATTATACGTTATGAAAATTGCAGGGGTCAGTATAACATCTTTAATGGACAGTTCCAAGAGTTGCAAGTGATAAACACATGTTTATGTATAAACATTTTGCAGCAGATTTTCATGAGTGCAATTAACCCATTTCCATACACAGTGTTAATGTAACGAACACCGCAGACTGTGATTTTATTTGAAGACATCATCCTATTTTATCTCTCTATCTTAACAGATTTGTCATCAATCGCATAAAACAAGGATCATACAATTATAACTGATGGGAGTACATCGAGCTAATATGAAGCAAGACATTAAAAACAATTATTTTTAATTTTATAAATTAAACTATTTACAGTAGAGCGCTGATTATCCGAACTAATTGGGGACAAGGGGTGTTCGGATAACTGAATATTCGGATAATTGAACATGAAAAGACAAAATTTTTAAATTATATATGTAACAAAATTCTTAGTAGTTAAAAAGGCTAAAAAATTATCAAACTAAAATTATTCATGTAATTCTATTATGAAATCAATCAGAATGCATGGATATAACTTTTAAAGAACAATTTATTATACATAGATACAGTACAATGCATACTTTTTATTTAGAGAAAAAGTCCAAAATTTGTTTTTGCTTTAGCCCTGACACTCTTTTTTTTCCTGCTAAATCTCGTAAGCGTTTCAAATTGAGCAGTTGGAGAGCATCACTTTCATCTTGTCTTTCCAACCACTTCATTGCCGTCTCCAAGCAGTGGAAAGCCTCCTCATGTGATGGTCCTTTATTTTCTTCAACGTGATCTTCGTCGTCATCAGGCTCCTCGTTGTCATCCTCATTAAGCCTTTGAACACTGGCAATTATTTCATCATCTGTTTGAACCTCATATCCAGGGTCATCCTCGTCACATTCTAGCCATTCATGAATGTTTTCCTGGTCACATTCCTCAAAACCAGGTGACTGGTTTATAAGCACAGTTACCTCCGAAACAAACTGGCTGTTTGGAACCTCTTGAGTAGAAAATGGATTTTCCTCCAATTGTTCATTGGCCTCGTATGCTTTATAAAGCTTACCTCAAGCTCTTCTCAGAGTGGTTTCTTTGACAATAGTCCAGGCTTCTGCTGCCATGTACACAGCATCCTTCAGATTAATGTCTTTGTAGAGTTGGAAGATAGGTTTGTCTTCTTCTTGGCCAATAAGAACCATACGCAATAATGCCTTACGGTAGAAACGTTTGAACGACTCTATATCTCCCTGGTCCATTGGTTGGAGTATGGATGTAACGTTGGGAGGCAAAAAAATTATCTTCAATTTTCCATTTTCTCTTTCAAGAGAAAGAGTTGAGGGATGACATGTAGCATTGTCAATTAATAAAAGCACATTTCCTTGGTTTCCAGTTTCACGCTGATGTTTTTTTACCTCTGGGATGAATACCTTTTCATACCATTCAACAAAAATATCAGAAGACATCCATGAATTTGTTTGTTTTTTGTAGGTGACAGGCAAAGCCTTTATTCCCTTGAAACAACGTGGATTTTTGGACTTCCCTATAATAAGCAATGGAAGCTTATGGCTTCCCGTTATATTTGCGCACACCATTGCAGTTATGCGGGATTTGCTAGCTTTGAATCCAGGTGCTGACATTTCATTTTTAGAAACTAGAGATTTCGTCGGCATCTTTTTCCAGTAAAGGCCAATTTCATCGGCATTATACAAATTGTCAGGGTTAAAAGCCTCTTTTTCTATCAAATTTTTTAATGAAATTTTAAAACTTTCAGCTGCTGCAACATCAGCAGACAAATTTTCCCCTTGAATATCTATTTCTTGTATTCCATGGCGGGATTTAAAACGCTTCAGCCACCCAGTAGAAGCTTTAAAATCAGCATCACCACCGAGCTTATTGTTCATTTCAAGCGCTTTTTCGCATATCAAAGGGCCACTTATAGGCTGTCCTTGACCACGTACCTGCATGAACCATGTATAAACTGCTGTGTCCAAATCTTGGTTTTTGGCAGTTTTCATTGTTTTTCTGTTCAAGCTTCCATCAGCACTGTCAAGCACACACGCAAATTTCAAGATAGAATCGCTCTTCTTTTTTATTTCTGAAATTGTTGCTTTACCAACACCGTATTCTTGAGCTAAACTTGCTCCACTAGTACCACTTTTCAATCGCTTTATTATAGTAAGTTTATCCGACATACTTGGAACAACGCGTTTCCTTTTTAAAGACATTGCAACAGAACTGTCTCGAACCAAACGTCACAACAAACAGCACAACAGCACTACGATCCGTTCCCGGCAAAGGCTCACAAGCCACTGACTAGTGACTATACTACGAGCGCCGAGTCACGTAGGCCGTAGGCGGCAGACGTATTTAAGCGCTGCATACAGTGAACGACACCGGCGCAGCGGGAGTTTCGGTTGGCGCGCGAATTTGAATTACGTACTTGAGAATCACGTTCAAAATATGAATTACAGTACATACATATTTGGGCGTTCGGATAACCGACGGTTCGGATGACCGACGTTCGGATAATCGGCGCTCTACTGTATATATAAATTGATGAACCAAGTTACTATAATAATTAAATGAATTTTTAAAATTTGAAGGATAATTTTAATAAGCAACCATTATCCTTTAAGAAAAAAGGAAACGGTTGATTAAAATTTGTTCTTTATCCATTAAATTATCCAATAAAAATATCCATTAATTTAGTTAATACTAAAAATAAAAGTTTTTGAAGGAATGACCATGTATGGGCTTAAAAAACAAAGTATGATACTTTAAAAACAGTGATGTTAAAATTACGTGAAAAGAGTGGTGAGAACATAAAAGAAACCCCAAGTGGTGGGACATAAATATTTGGAGTGTTGCAATGGAAATTTAGCACGGATTTTCTAATATGACCAATATAGTGTTGACTTGGGAACAATGGGAGGAAAAATAAGCAAGCATAGAGAACCATCCTGAAGAGAAGCATGGGCAGTCGGCTAGTTTATTATAAATTAACATAGTTGATTTAATTAAAGTTATATTGGAATGCAAACCACTGTACGTGTATGGGCGGGCAGGTGGATCAATGCCACTTTACATGTATGGGCGGGCAGGTGGGTCATTGCCACTGTACATGTATGGGCGGGCGGGTGGGTCAATGCCACTGTACATGTATGGGCGGGCGGGTGGGTCAATGCCACTGTACATGTATGGGCGGGCGAGTTGGTCAACGCCACTGTACGTGTATGGGTGGGCAGGTGGGTTAATGCCACTATACGTGTATGGACGGGCGGTTGTCTCAATGCCACTGTACGTGTATGGGAGAGCGGGTGGGTCAATGCCACTGTATGTGTATGGGTGGGAGGATGGGTCATCACCACTGTACGTGTATGGGTGGGTGGGTGGTCCTCTACACTCCTCTGACTGGGTACATCTTACCATGGTATATATAAGGTGTTGTTTGTATACATTTACTATATCTTTTCAGTTACTTAAGTTTGAAAATATTCGTTTTACAGCTTTTTAATTCAGTATGTCAATTAATTTATTGTAAATTAATAAAATTTCTTTAAAATATCGTTTATGATAAATAAACTAAGAAAAACTATCCTTAGTTTTGTTCAACAATCCCAAATTTCAATGACAGTGAATTTTGACAACAGTCATGGTTGTCTGTGTCCATTAATAGGCAAACTTAGGGACTTGGCTGTACATTGCAGCATGTTTCTGCTTGAGAATTAACTGTGTTGGGAAAATTTTTCCGTTCCACTCATACTACCCTTTCAAAGTGCCATTCAGTTTGGTTTGTCTTAACAGGTGAATTGCCATTAGAAAAAACAGAATTAATTAGTCAATATTTGTTATCTGCCCCAAACAGCATACAATTAAAAAGACCAATGCCCACCAAGACAGTGGTGGGGGAACTAAGTAGAGGGAACCCGTGCATGTTGCATCAGTTTATGAAGGCTCTTTAACTAAACTCATGTACATTTTTAAGGTAACTATTACGCTAAAACAGATCGCCATAACGTTATTGAGAAATATCACCTAAAATAGTCCATTGTTTCCAAATGAACGAACCTATTCTATCTGGTAAACATTTAAAGTAAGTTTTCACATAAATCAAAAAGTTACTTTATAAATAAAAAAATACACCAGGTTGTAATAATATATGTTATCTTGATCCTGTTTTATTTTAATTTAAAACTATTTTTCAATAATCCAAATCACTTTTGAGATGAATTCACTTCCAAGATTGGTTAAAATAACATCTTCTGAAGCTTATAAATCCTATAAGGCATTAATATGTAATGATTCATTTTGGTTGTAAATCTGTTAGCTCATACAGTAATGTCCACCTTTTTTGTTAATGTGAGACTTCAGTCCATGGAGATAATTGATTATTCTGTTTTTTTCATTTGCATTGTTCACTACAGAATGGTTTGTTTTGTGAAGTTCTCATTCATTAAGGTATTTTTTGTTTCAGGTATCACCATTACACGCCAGGGCAAGAGGTGATAGATCTCTCATCTCCACCTCAGTCACCCCAGAGGCTAATAGGTAACGGTAAACAAGTATCTGCTCAGCCTCTTCCCGACCCTAATGGCATTTGGAAGAAGCTCATCCCTATCATGGAGGCACCACCTTCTTCTGGCTCAGTCTGTCCTTACAAGGTAAGTTATCAATTTTTTTTTTTTTGCAGTACAAAGACAAATTGCATTTCTGTTTTAAGAAATACAGAAATTCAATAAACGATGAAAATGTACATGGCGAGTAATAAATCTGCTGCATATTTTCTGTTCTTGTTACATTTAGCTATAGTAAATATTTTCATGATGGTATATACACACTTGTATTTTCATATTCATAGGAAACAGCGAATAGGAGTCAGCTAATGGGAAACACTGTAGATAATTACAACCAACTAATAACTATACGGCCACCACTTAGCACAATCAAATATGGAATACTACAAGGATTTATAAAGGTTAATTAATACCATTGCAATTGATTAAATTTTCAATATTTTGGTGAAACCTTGTAATTTTGTATCCAGTTTTTCTTTTATTAGAAGAAATAGATGACGTGGTGAAATTAATAGTAACCTGTCAGATTTTTTATTTAGTTCATGTTCATTAGTGGGATATTGTTTGTGGGAGAATGAAATGAAAAGAAAAATGACTATTGTACACACAATTGGCAAGGTTAAGATTAAAATCGCTAACAGACTAAGAATAAATATAACAGACTACAACATTAACACATTAACAATATCCACACATAACAATTAACACACATACAAAACAACTATAAACTTAAACTCACATTCATCCTCTCATACATACCATGCCATCAGCAACACCTAGTCTCGCACAAGCCGCTCACTCCACGAGGCCTGGAGAAGAACCACAACCGCAGCCGGAAACTGATCACGCCCTTCGCTACCTCTAATATTATCAGGAATATTATTTCATAGTCGGCAAGCGGTTACAGTAAAGGAACTGTTGTATAAAGAAGTTTCATGAAGAAGAATTGACGACAATGAAGATCCACACCAAGTGTTCCAAGTACTGGTTTCAGAAATGTAAGAGAAACGTTTGGACAGATAAGTTGAAGAATTATTATTTAAGATTGAATACAAAATAGTGAGGATATGAAGCCTAACATTGATTCAATTTAAGAAGAGAAAGGTTTTTGAAAAACGGAGTAACATGATCACGACGTTTAAGGTTGAAAATAAAACGGATACTATAGTTTTGTGCACACTGCAATCTGTCCGAAAGCTCAACCGTCATGTCATTGACAACAATGATGAAAAAGTAGTTAAAGTATGGAAAATTACCATCTTTACAAGCATCACTTTCATATTCAATGGGAGAAAAAGAGCAAATCTTTTCAGACTGAATGCCTTCAAAAACCCTGTTACAAGTTTCAGTAGTATATCTAGACCAACGTAAGTTTTTTGTTAAAGTAAGTCTCAAGTATCACTGTAAAGTAGTTCAGTATTGTTTAGTACAAGTTTTAGGGAATTTATGAGGTCAACACTCCTCAAAAATCTGTTGGTTGTGATTATAATTGTTTTAGTTTTGTTTTCATAAAGTTTTTGTTAGTGCTTGAAGGCCCAATTAGCAATAGCATCAATATCAATGTTCATAGTAGCAACTGTACCATTCAAGTCAGAAGTAAGAAAATGATTGTAAATTTGTAAATCATCAGCGTACAAGTGGAAAAAAGAGTTCTTAATAACAGTGGTGTTATCATCAATGTATATAGAAAATAATAAGGGAGCAAGGACTGAACCCTGTGGTACCCCTCGGGTGACAGGGTTCCAGTATGATTCCTTGTTACTAGTTCTAACACACTGCTGATGATGCGTCAAATAAGACCTCACCCAGTCTATGCAATCAGTAGAAAACCCCAACTTCGATCATTTTAAGAGGAGAAGAGGATGATAAACACAGTCGAATGTCTGAGAAAAATCAAAGAGTGTTAAAATTGATAAGATTATGTTATCCATTCTAGAACGGATATCATCAGGAACTTTTAATAGAGCAGTGGTAGTACTGTGGTTAGACCGAAAACCAGACTGGAAATTGGACAGCAATCGATTGCACTCAGTAAAAGATGTAATTTGCTGATGAACAACTCTTTCAAGACATTTTGATAAGGCTGATAGAATACTAATAGGTCTAAAATCAGATGGATTTGTTGGAGATGATTGTTTTGGAAATGGTCGAACAATAGCCAATTTCCAAACTTTGGGGAATGTTGATGACAAGACTGACTTGTAAAAAATGGAAGTAATAACCGGAATGACTATGGAAAGAAAATATTAAAAATATTGTATGAAAATTTGGCAGCCCCAACTTAACCATTAGAAATCCTCATGATTGCACGTAAAACATCAGCCTCAGCGACAGGTGTGAAAGTAAACTGACACTGAACATGCTCTCATCTAATTTGGCATTCTGAGTTCACGGACATAATCACAAGCACCAGTCATATCAATAGGGATATCAACAAAATAATCATTGATTAGGTTAAGGTCCATAGCAACTGGTCTGTCACTATTACCCTTACCAATACCAAGTTCACGAACCCTTGACTATACAGATTTTGAGGATTGTTTTACTGAAAAACTTCTGTAATAAAAACGAATTTTAGCATTTCGCAGTTGTTGTTTAATAAGTACCTAATAAGCCCAGTCAGCAGGAGCTTTGGTACGCTTTGCTTTGCGAAAAGCTGAATCTCTTTGCTTTTGCAATTTGTGAATAAGATCAGTAATCCATTGATTGGCTGTCGAGTAATTCATTTTCTAACTACAGGAGCATGTCGGTCACAAAAATACTGAATCATACAGTTTAACTTGTTGACCATAGAGTCAACATCAGGAGCCAACAGAATATCATTCCAATTTAAAGTACAGTAGAACCCCGATTATCGGAAACAATAGGGGCTGGACCCATTTCCGATAACGGAAATTTCAGATAATCCGAGGTCCGAGATTTCCGTCACTTTAATGGTCTAGGCGGGAAATAATTGCATACTCAAGAATCTAAACAATTATTTACAGTACATAATACAAACAAGTTATTTTTTGTTGAAATAATCATTAATTTTTCTTTGGACTTTTTTGTCACACCGTTTTCTGGCTGCAATGTCCCGCCATCGTTTCATTAGAAGTACGTCGGAAGGCGTTGACTCTGGACATTGTTCCACAAATTGCAAAGCGATCTGAAAAGAAAATACGCTTTGCTGTAGTACTAATGCTATGAAATACAGTACAGTACATAGTGTACAAGGATTAATTTATTACATGTTAATCTTACCTCCAATGCATTAAATCCTTCTTCAGCAGTGACACCGGATGTGGGTTGGGCCGACACTGAGTCGTCATCGCTCGCGTCGCCATCTTCATTCTCTTCAATCCCCATAGCCACTTGAACGATGTCTTGATCTGTGAGTTCTTGACGTTCATCGGAGTTTACCCACTCATCGGCCTCAATAACATTAATGTCCTCACAGCCAGGGATATTTCTCAACATTTCAGTTAGGCTTTCGTCTTCAAGGTCACTTACTTCTTCAAGGACAAGCGCATCAAATATTTTGTTCCAAGATTTTTCTAACGTTGATGGTTTTATATCATTCCACGATTCAGCACACCAATACAAAACATGTTTCATATTAATTTTCTTTAATGAGTCCTTTACTGACTCGTTCTCATCGCACTGAAATAAAATTGAACGCAATAACCTTTTACGGTAATGCCGTTTGAAGCATTCTAGGACTCCCTGATCCATTGGTTGAAGTAGGCTAGTGACATTTGGTGGGAGAAATGTTACTTCAATGTCACCATTTTTCATCTCATTTGGATGGGTTGTTGAGTTGTCAATGAGTAGAATGGCTTTCTCTGGCAAGTTTTTACTCTTTAAAAATGACTTCACTTTTGGGACAAAACTGTTGTGAAACCACTTGGTAAATAATAGACTAGATATCCAAGCATTTTTTTGACTCCTATAATCAACAGGAAGGGCGCTAGGATTAATATTTTTTAACGCTCTTGGTCTCATTGATTTACCAATGCATAACAAAGGCAGGCGAAATGAACCCGATGCGTTGCTACATGCGAGAACAGTGATTCTTTCTTTGCTTAACTTATGTCCTGGGGCTGAAGCTTCAGACTTTGCAGCAAGAGATTTCCTGGGCAACATTTTAAAATTTAGCCCGGTTTCATCCGCATTGAATATTTGATCTTTAGTATAGCCCTTGTTTTTAATCAGATCTTCAAATTCAGTTTTAAAAACGTTAACGGCATCTTCATCGGCAGACATCTTTTCACCACATAAATTCAATTTACGAACTCCGTAGCGAGTCTTCCATCGATAGAGCCAGCCAGAACTAGCACTAAAATCTTTGTACGATTCGCCCATCATTTCACTTAACATTTTAGCCTTTTCCATTAAAATTGGCCCTGAAATTGGTGTTCCCTTTTCCCTAGCCTGCGTAAACCATAAATGAAGAGCTTCATTGAGTTCATTATATTCCAATGGTTTCATTGACACGATTTGGCATTTTCGAACAATATTCTTCCATTGTAGACTTATTTTTTACCCACACTGACACTGATGATATTCCTACGCCTAAATCAGCCGCTACTTTCCGAAGTATTTCACCATATTCTACCCTTCTAACCGCTTCAAGTTTTTGTTTAATGGTAACAACAACTCTTTTTCGTTTAGCTGACATTTTTCAACAAATGAATACAGTATAGTGTGTGTATGTAGTCTACTGTATGATATTAAATCACTATGCACATAGTAAATTAAAATAACAATTTACACTAATAAACTAAAAAACTGTACAAATAAAATGAACACTAGGAAAAACAACAACACAAAACTTAACAAACAATTTAACAATGAACAATTATAGATGTAGCGAGTGACACACGTGCAGCAGACGACTGGACAACAGGAAACAAACAGAGCAATGACAATTCAAGGTCGCGCCACCAGGTTGGAGGGGAGTTGTGACTGATGGGAGCGGCCCGTGACTCACCCATCTGTGCGTAATTACAACAACAAAATCTGCCCTTGGGTCCTTTCCGATAACCCGAGTTTCCGATAATCTGGGTTCCGTTAATCGGGGTTTTACTGTACCAGCATCTTGAATAAGAGCATCCTGATTTATATCTTTGTAATTTCTGAAGGAAATAAATTTAGGGCTGCTCTTAGAAGTAAACAATCTGTAAACACAAAATATAAGATCATGCTTACAAATTCCGGGAGCAGGGTGTTGTCCATGATGCACAACATGTTCGAGGTCAGCAACAGACATCATGTCCAGCCATGAGTTAGTAGTAGCAGTATGATGAGTAACGGTAAGTGGCAGTATAGTTAGGTTACAAGAGTAAAATTGGTTAGTGAAGTGAATTTTGTCATTATTGTCAGTCCAAGTAAGTTACAATTAAAATCACCCATAACAAATACATGACGATAAGGAGCCATAAAACTGATAAGGGACTCTTGGAATTTCGCAAGAAACCCCAGATTAGGCGCCTTATAACAGACTGCAAATAGAACATGTGTTCCGTTAGAGTTAATTAGAGAAAAAAAGTGAATCTCCTTTTTCGTATATATATGCCTAAGTTTTGACTGGTAGAAAACTAGCATCTATATGTTCAGAAAAATTGTTTCTAGTTTAATGTTTACATAGGCTATATGGTTATTCGAAGCTGGAACATCATATCTATAGGGTATTGCTGCAATTTGAACTGTGTTGTAAGTTTAGTAGTATTTTATTTTTAATGTCAATTAGCTTGTCCTCTGAGTTTATGATGTCATCATTCATCCCTCAGCTATGATCTTTTGGTACAGTCTTTGGTTAGCAGTTTTACGTTTGTGACAACACTGTTTATAGTTGCGTTAAGCTTGTATGGACATGAAAAATTTTTGTATATATTTCTGTAAGGTTTCTGTACATTTCTCTCTTGTGGCTATCTGCAATCATTAGTAATTTGAATTTATTTTGTTTTGGAAATTTATGGTTTGAAGTTTTTAACTGACACGTTAGCTAAAATTGAAATGGAACGAATAACTTTTTAGGGTGTAAAGTAAATTACGTGTTGAGAGATTTGGGCATCTATGTAACGCAATCAACGATCATGACAGCCAGATGTCCAAACTGGGAAAGGATGTAGTGCTGCCTTCCAGTTTCACTTGGGGACCTTCTATAAGCATGAAAGGACATAATACACTATGACCAATTTTCCTTAGTATGGTCACCCAGATTTCGCAAGTGTCAGAGTTCAGTTGCCATCTGCTTTTTCATGCGGTAAACACAAATTGTTATTTTTACTTTATTTCTATTCTCTCCAGATTTTCTTAATTTACCATTGTTAGTTGTTAGTGAGAACATCTCTGTTTATTGATGCAATCCCTATACAGCTGATCAAAAACTGAAAAGATTACAACATTTATTATATAGTTCAAACATAAAATTGCTTGTCAAAAGAAGCTAAGCATGTTAATTGAGTAATATTGTTTACTAATTTTATTATTAGCCATATTATAAACACAAAAACAAAGTTAAAAAAAAATTAAGAAACAAAAAATATTAAAAATGAAGATATGGTCACGATTAACAATATATAACTTTTTTAAGCAAAATGTAAATGAGAGATAAATAATAATCAGAACCCAAATACTAGGCATGTTTTAAAAGTAAGTATCATTTTAGAATTCCGCTGTTGTCACGTTTCAGTTGGTATTTAGCGCATGTATGCTGTGTACTGTTATCTGTTGGCTAGCAATAGCCGTTGTTACGGATCCATTCGATAGTGGTTTATGCTGCTTATGAGTGTTAAAAATGCTTCCTTAGATTCAAAATTCTGCCGACTGTGAAATTACGTATGGTGCTACGTTTTCTTAGCACTAAAGGAGTGAAAGCAGCTGACATTTACTGTAAGTCTGTTACGGAGACTATTTCGTTAAACATTCGTCACTATCCCAATAATAACACTCTAGTAATGTGAGAACTTGCTAAACATTTGTTTTATTATTTGATTCTCTGTCAGCATTTTCAGAACCCAACATAAGCATAAATTCAGTAATTCAAATGTACCATTTCAGTAGCATCTCATCACTTATGATATTTTTTAATCGTCGCAGATATCACGACACTAAAACGGCAGAATTCTTAAATAGTACTTATTTTAAAAATATGTACTGTATATAATCCAAACATATTCTGTTGGAATATTAGCATAAATTATAAACAATATTTTCTTATGTTTGCCATTGATGTTGTGGACATTGTAGGCGATAGATTCCATACTTAGTCCTTTTAATACTGACATGGTGACTTTTCAATGGTTGCCATCGTTGTGGACACTACTGGGGTGTCCGTGCTGGGTAGTAGCCAGGGTTCAAATGTTTAGGGAAGAGAACTAAGTTTTAGGCTTGTCAATTAGCTTAAAATCTGACCAATATTACGTGATTCAGATTCCATGTAAAAGCTGCAAGTCCCATAGTTGCCCTTGTTATTTATTGGGCTATTAATAAATATTCTTTTCAGAGGTAGTTCGATGTTTACCATTCAAACCCATATGCAGTAATTAGCACATCTAGGTTATTTGCTGGCTAAACAGTTGATTTTGTTTTAGATGCAGAAGGCCTACCTTAGTGAGAAGATGGTTCCATGTATAAATGCCAAGCCTTACATCTATTCTGAATTACTCATGACAATTCCTGACATGGTCAGTCATTTCTTCCCATCAGTGACTCTGAACGAGTGTCGCAAAGTCTTGCAAGATGTGTTACAGATTACTTTGTACAAAGGCAATACGTAAGTTTCAAGCCTTAGATAAAAATAAAAAACTGTATATAATCCAAAATATTAATATAAGTCTCGTTAGTTTTCAACTTTTCCAGTAAAACTGAGTAAAGCCAATATTTCTAATAGTGTTAGAGTTGTTTGGATTAAAATTTAATTTCATGGATAAAAGAAGCAATCATTCAATTAGTAATTCTTCAATTCTGGTAGTGCATTTTACATCTTATGAAATGAAAAATGCTTATGAAAAGAAAAACATTCCAGAAACTAACCAACAAATACTCAGCCCAGCACGACCAAGACCTATGCCCCCCAAAAATCCGCCGATAACCAGTCCATCAGTGCTGCGACAAACTGAGCTCGACTATAAATATTTCGAGTTCAAGGATCACATTTATTACACAATCTGCAGGCAGTGACAGTAAAAGATCTATTTTAAAGTGCTGTTCGATGAGTGCTGTTGGGGTAGTTAACCAGGGTGGCCACTCACTGGGAATTTCGGTAAAACCGGGAATTATGCTTTGAATTTTACGGCGCCTTGAAAAAATCTGGAAATATGCTTGAATTTCGTTTAACCATCAGGAAATCTCGTCGAGCGAGACAATAGTAATTCGGTGACGTCAGCAAGGTCCGGACTTCAGAAGCAAGAACTTATCAAGCGATAAGTTTCTCGTCAATTTTCGTATGATAGGACTTGAGTCGACTTGGCACATCGATGCGTTAAAAATAATACAGGTGGAATAATTTGACAAAATGAATGCAACAGCAACAGTTTTGACGTCGAAACAGTTGAATGAAACTGCTGCAAACAAAATGATGGCTTCACCCACTGCATTTTGCCGAGGCCAGCATGCAAATCAATCGATGTCAAGTGTCGACTCTTAGGTGGTTGTATTGTTGACATGATGTTGCAACTTATGCTGCAGGTTACAGTTAAGACAAAACTTTAGGAGTTTTCGTTTTGTTCTATTGATATCTGACGACGCTCACTGTTGCTGACTGTTCTACCGCAGCTATTTGCAACATTTTGAAACCGTTTTGGTGGCAAATTATTGTTTCAAAGGAACAGTTGCGTTCTTTTTAAATAACAAAAATATATTGACAACAAGGCTGGGCGAGGTTGGAATGATGCATTTGTTTTGTTTACGCTTACCATTACCGGTAACATAGGTTGGCAACAGTTAAAAAGAGATTTGTGAATGGTCATTTTTTACTAGCGAAAAGCATATTTTGTTATTTAACCTCCCAGTTTATTCAGTTATCATCAGTACAGTGCAGAACAATTTATTATTGATAGGAACATTAATGTAAGTTCATTGGATATTGCTTCGTGTGGAACGTTTTGTGTTGTGGTTGAGGAATTAGTTTATTGACTTTAAGGTCTAGGTCTACTAACTCTAAAATCGTAATTATAGAAAAGTGGTTTAGTATTGTGTGAATTGTTATTTATAAAAACTAACAAGGTTATTATGCATTTTCTTCCACCAAACAAAATATGAAAACTACCTGAAATGGGTCAATTATTGACTATAATTTCACGAGGTATCCTTTTTATTCTGCAAAAATCTTATTTTACCGGTTTTTTAACTTTTTTGAAATTATAGTTTTTTTTACTTTATGGGCAAAAAGCACACAAAAATGGAATTTCCTCAAAAATGGCTCTAACGATTTTGATTAAATGTTCAGGGAATATGTAAATTATAATTAAAAACATTTTAGTAAAAACCGCATGTACATAACTTTAAAAGTGCTTGAGTCATCACATTTTTTATGGGCAAAAAAATTAAAAATGCAACATTTTCAAGCTTTATTTTAAACATTTTGGTTAAATTTTCAGTAAAGATGAAAATTATACTCAAACAAAATTTTATTCATTTTATTTTACTTATTAATTACCACCCCACTAAGTTGGGTGGTAATTAATCAGGCCAAAGGCCTGAAGCAACAAATCGGGTTGTTGAAGGCTGTTTTCATAAAGTCTGGTTCTCATTAATTGAACAGCTGTTTTTTGAAGATTTTTTTCATACATTTTCGTCTGTACATTCCTTAGAAATGTAATTAATTGAATATCTGTTTTTAGAACAAAATCTGACATAACAAAGGGAAAGGGAGAAAGTTTTTGCCAGTTATATCTTGTACCATTTATTATGTTTTCAATTCACCGTGTTATTGATATAACAGTAATTAATTAAAGCTAGGCCTATCGCAAATAGTCCATAGCCTATTAGTAAAAATTGGATTAATGTAAGTTAGACCCTAGATTTTGAGCCTACTTATCAATGAAATAAACAATTTTAGGCAACTGCTACTGTAATTCAAACCTACTTTTCATGGAATAATTCAATTTCTTTATGGCCTACAAGATTATTGACATGCCTAACAATAAATCATGTGCTTTTTTATGTATACTATAATGAGTGATTATGCCGATTCAGAAATATATTACTTAAATATTTCTTGGATATTACTTAAAATACCTCGGCTATAAAAGTAAAAAAAAAGAAATAGCTCATAAAAACAAGAAGTATAATTTCTTAACAGGAATTTAAAAATAAACCACCTACTTACATAAAGGCAACATAATTGACTGAGAAAATAAAAATAACAAAAACTATATCTTAATAAAAATTTAGAAATAAACCAACTAGTATCCTTTTTAAATACTACATAAATGACTGAGAAATGAAACATTATACAAAAACTACAATATATTATAAGAATTAACAAATACACCAGTAATATACTTAATACTACAAAATTGACTGAAAAATAACAATTTAATAAAATAAACAAAACCTATAACAAGTGATCTAATGAATCAAATATCAATCCAAATAGAATAAAATATAAAACACACAGAAAAAGAAACTTTTCCGCAACAACTACGAGTAAATAATTTTTTTTTTATTCAATCAGAAGTCAATACTAATATTAGAAAATATTTTAGGTCAACTTTAGCCCCCCCCCCCATACACGGCAGGCCCGGCCTGCAGACCTGAACTGGCCCGCGGTTCTGACTCCATACACGTTTGATTTGACCTGAAGGCCAGATATCTTTTGGAAGTGTTTACAAGTAAACGATGTCTACAGTTGAAGATTTAGAAGCTTATCATATATTACTTATTAAAATTAAATAAGCGTAGGAATCGACGCTTGTGGGCTACAGTTTGTCTGAAAAAAATGAAAAGCAAAGATTTTTTCAAATCCTCTTGAATCTCCCATAACACTTATAACACTTAATGTTAAAATAACCTTTTTAACACAAATGTTACAGAAACCTTTTTAACACAAATGTTACAGACCAATTACCTCAATAACATGAATTTTATTCGATTTTCAAGACAACGAGAGCACAAAATCAAACCCTCAATAACACAAATATCCATAGCCAAACACCTCTATACAACGAATTTGACCTCTATAAGATGAATTCCCTCGGTCAAAACCTCAATAAGATGAAAGAATATTTCCATTTTATTCATGTTGAAAGAATATTCATTTTATTCATGTCGAAACAATAAGCCTTACTTCTGTTTGGCGTGACTACTGGTGCAATACCAAACTGTAATTAGACGTACCTAGGAGTGCAGATTTGTATCTTAGTTTACGTACAGTAGTTTGGTTTGTTGTGCTGTGGTATTCAGTGCAATCTATTATGGAGAGCGTTTCTCAAAATAAAGAAAGAAAAAAAGTGTACTGCGCTTAGTGTTTATTTTAAGAGAAATGTGATTTCTGCTGTATAAGAGAACCTCACAAAACAGAAAATTTAGATAGCCAAAGAAGTCAATATTCTTAGGACTTGGCTTAAGCGGCCGGTGTCATAACTAGAATCAACATTTTCCGGCGACAACCGCGTCAAGGTACTATCTACAATATTTACAAGATAACCAGACGTTTTGCCCATACAGTGATGTGTCATCCTCAGTGGTTTCCGAGATGCCACATCACAGTGTGGGCGAAACGTCTGGTCATCTTGTAAATATTGTAGATAGTAACCTTGACACGGTTGTCACAGGAAAATGTAGATTCAAGTTAATATTCTCACTATAGTACTGCAGTACTGTATTTCAGTTCCAAAAATGGTTTGTTATAGAACTATTGAATTATTTCTGCTAATTACAAAATTAATTAGTAGCCGAAACGGATTGTCAATTCAACGTAGGTACGTAGTGCCGTAATTAAACTAACAGTAAACAATTTGTTTCATATGAAAACCAACCTCTATACGACGAAGTTTGCTCGTTTTAACCTCACTACAACGAACCTCGTTATCACAAATACATTGATTACACAAATATTTTTCAATCCCCTTCAGAATCATGGTATCGAGGTTCCACCGTTATTCAAATAATATAGCGAAGCAATCCCATTGCTTTCGTTTTAATATAACATACACAGCAATGAAATGTATCTCAAATCTATTGGTTTACAATAGATTGTTTTTGTTGATATTAGAATTTTAATATAACTTTTATTTCTTGTTATTACTTTATATTGGACTGGGCTACCATAAATAGCTGTAAGAATGACTTTGTCAATGATCTGTTGATTTATATGATAATAAAATTATTATGATTATGGAATACTAGGAACGTTGATTAGAAATTATGGATCTTAGAAAAAGTTATTTTTCTTCCCTTTTATGTCTAAATTGATAATCCTACCCACTCCATATTCTCTCGCAAGAAGCAAACGACTTTTCACCCTTTTAAATCCTATTCGAAACTTCGAATTGCATGGTGGTAATGCAATTGAATTTTGTAATGTCCTTATTTAGTTAGTTGCTGGAATTATTTTTGTTAATTTGTAAGTAATCTTGAGGTTAAAATCATATTTTAGTTTCAGCACATTGATTTCTTTTGTTGAACAAATGTGCTGTTTAGAATCTTATTGAACAGTTCTTTTTGAATAACTTGCATGTATCCAGAAATATTCCAGTTAATCATTTTGAACTACTATATACTGAATAATTTCCAAATGAGGCCCTCAAAGGATTAATTTTCATTTTTAAATATTGGATGCGGTCAAAACCCCTAGTGCCTAGGCCTGACAGTTAACTGCTATTTAGGTATTTTAACAAACAAGTCATTACTATAAATTTCACTTATCAATAATAATGTGCTAAGTTCTGATCAGCATAAATTATTGTCGAACAGATTAACCATTGCACTGTTTAATCTAAATGTATTATGTAAAACTCAATCCGGAAAATATATAGAATGCAATATGTTTCTGGATTATTTTGAAAACAGCTTATAACTTTACACTTGGAGATCCAAGCATGTTATAATAGTGTTCTGTAGATATATATATAGCTGCAGTGTGTCTCTTCCTCCAGACCATTCTCTGGGACGACACAATTCTCAGAAGAATAGTTAAAACTATCTTATGATGAAATTAGTGTATTAGCTCTTATCATGACTGTTCTCTTATGGCACATTTCAGGCAGCAGATGCAGGTGTTAAAGGAAAATGGGAAATGTGAGTCTGCTTCAGAAACACTGCCTTTGATTCAGCTACGAGATGTTGTATCGTACATGCCACAGATGAAGTACATCATGGAGAGGACTGGAGGGGGAGAGACAGCGGCTAAGCGGCAGAGGACCAGCTAGGAGTGGGAAGCGGCCAGCTCCCCTCACTGGCCGCAGCCTCAACCCCAGCCCCATCCTGACACGCACTACTGGTGATCACTTCACTCCATCAGTACTTCTGCTGTCAAAATGAAACATTATAAATGGGTTTAAGTTTTTGTAAGATATTTTTTGATTAAATATTTTAAATAAAGTAAAATATTCAAAAGTCTACACATTTCGATTTGAAAAGCACACAGTTACAGTGCAGATAATAGTTTGTTGGGCGTTTACTTGAAATACTTAACCAATTAATCATGTAGTCATTTGATGCCATAAAGATTATCCTTAACTCCTGGGTAAAACATGGCAGCTCGACTATATTTCCTCTTAACATTAGGTATTGTGTCAGTGTTATTAATAATTTTAATTAAACAAAAATTGTCCTTCCAAATTCTTAAATTTTAGAAGAACAACAGAAATGTAAATTGCTAAACGATTTAACCTACTTCTTCTGTTATAACCTATTCTTTAAAATACTTATTAATGTTTATGATGATTAGGTTTTAACAAAATTTTGTATGTCTTTTAAAGAAATGGTAAAGTAACACACTAATTTTATAACTCATTCTATTCATATTTAAAGTTATTAAAAAATCAATCATACAACTTTGACCAATTTTTAAAAACTAACAGAAAAAAATATACTTGTGGCAAGATAGACTACATTTACTGGTAAGCTTGAATTGAGATGGCAGGATAGGTTGATACAGGATTATCAACAATTAGTTAAATCTGTTTCAATGCAATGGCTGTTGGAATTGACTTGTTCACTAAAGCCACCCACACTTAACAAAACAGTTACTATTTAGAAGAGGATTTAAATTGTGTTTATCACTGTATATTTTTATTTAATTTGCATTAATGATTATGCTTCTGCTCATTTTTATCTTCACTATTTAACATTATGTAATTCACTTATTAATTCTCTCAAAAATCTCATTCATTATCAAAGTAATATTAAGTTATAAGACTTGGATCACGATTCATTATGTGTTGATTTCAATCATGAATTCTATCTACTTAATATTTATTTATTTTCTCTAGGTTTAATAAAATTAGGAATATATAATCTGAGGTGTATAATATGTAATAGGTTAAGACAATTTGAGTATAATTATCTAAAAAAATAGACTGTTGGAACCTTTCCATTTAGTAAGACACAATTATTATGTGTAAAACAGAAAAGGCCTAATCCCAAATAGACCAATGTACCAATCTCTAAAAGTTTTGTTTGCATAATTATAAAAAACTATATAAAAAAGACTCATCATTCCAACTTGGAACAGACATAAGAGAATGGGTTTAACTTTAACTTATCTCTTATGTTGGTGTCATGCTGCTCAATCTGTGAATTATTTATAAAAGAACCCCCGAGGCAAATTTTAATAAAAACAATCCTTTTTTTGTATTAGTGATTGATAAATGAATATTTTATATGCAACACAAAAATTTTATTAGATTCCAAATGCCTTTTTGTTTTACTGTTTACATTTTAGAATAACTCACCAAATTAAAAAAAATAATTTTCTTACTACAATTAACAAATTGAGACACTGTTTAATAATCAATTATGTAATGATACAGGTTGAATGGTGGCAAAAATAGCAGCAATTACTATTCTATGACACTATAGCCGAGACTTGACCATATAAGGAGCTTATGGCACCAATAATGAATCAGTAAGTCTTAAGTTTGTCTGATTGCTGATGTCCAATCTTTTTCTTAAGCCACTATCCTAAAATGTTATCCTGTCAATTGTGATGATTGTCTACAAATTAAAACATTTAAAATTGTTTATAAACGTTGTTTGTCATTTGTTCTGGAAAAAGCTTTATTAAATGACAAGGTTATAGTTGAATTTTTGTTTTTTGGAAATTTTATTCTCAATTTCCTTTTGCAATGTTGTGGACATTAATAATGGAGTGTATTTTGTAACCAAATGTACATAATGTATACAGCCAACTTCTTGATTGTATTTTTCCTTAAAACGTCATCTTTAATTTTCATTATCTTCAGCAACAATTGTAATATATTCTGAATGTTAACTGTGAATGGTTTCTTAACATTTTATCAACTGGGAAATCAGAATCAAGCTTTTGTAGTTTTAGTATTATTAAACAATTTTTAAATTCAGAAAGTCAAAATTTAACATTTACTTAAATTATTATGTACAGCTCTGAAACTGTTAGTTGGAAATAAAGTGATTCAGTTCTATTATTGATACCTTTACGTACAACTAATCATATTGCCGTCTTTTCTTTTCATTAGTGCAGTAAATAATGCTGTGATGATAATCGTGTTATAAGCTACTTATAAATATTAAAGCCTTTCAGTAAATTAAAATAGTATATATTCTAATGAAGACTTGTAAGGTTGCATGATTTAATTGATTAAAACTTAACCTAAGTGAGCCTGTATAATAGATGTGTGTATTGGAATAAATTTATACTAAATGTCATTGAATTTAAGTTTCTTACAAAAAAATCAGAATGGACCTTAATTTATCATATAGACACGACATTTATCTTAACTTAAACCACACAAACAAATATTCAGCAACCTTGGAACTGCAGTTCAATGCACATCATCACATATTACGTAAAGTCTCGCGTTAAAATATAAAAAAATAATGGCTCAAAATCCACACTAAATATTTTACATTAGCTTAATAAAATTAAAATATTGGCTGTGTTAACTTCATTCTGTTTTGTTATTTAGTTGTAATTAATGGAGGATAGGCATGATTGTCTTACAATAACAAGTGAACTTTCTAGAATTTTCATTTTTAGAAATTTTTTTATATTTCTGTTTTCATCGTTATATGACTATCATTTGAGATTATTTAATTCAATATTTTATAATGATTTAATTTTGATAGAAGCTGTAAAAATCTTACTTTAATGTACAGTACTAGTATGTTTTATACACAGACGTGTGTACATAATAGATAGTTGTATGGTGGAAAGCTATTTTGCCGTAAACCACGCCAAAGTGACTTGCTACGTTATTTCAGATAAACGGTGCTTGTCTAATAATATTATCCTTTGAATGGTATCCATTCTAAGAAATAATGTATAAATACTTTGATTTATTATTTTTGTAAATTATTAGTATTTTATGTACAAATATGTCTGTAAATATATGTTTTGTCATTGTAAATACAAAACTGACAATGTGTAAATTACTTTTAAGAGCTAGAATTTCATTGTATTGTTATAAAAAATTAAATTTTCACGTTTTTAAGTTATATTGTCATTCCTTTCGTCCACCATTTACATATTGTTTGGTAATAGCCTAATATTGTAATAATAAACATGATTGTTATCTCTGGTAATTTTTTATCCACCTCTTATATAATATTGGCACTCCTAAATAAGTGTTAAACTGGCAATATTGATATTTTTATGTAAGTTTCTTTCCTTTTTATAAATAAAAATGTAATGATGTTCAAAATAACAAGACGTTCCTCCCATGTTGCATTGCACAGGGGACTTGACACATTTACTGTGATACAGCACATATGTTTTCATATATATCTTATACAGATGTCACCCCTGTGATGTGTTGATATTTTAGAAACCCAACAGTGGATGGGCCTTCAAGACATTCATTGAATAAGTATAGACAGCTTTATTTACATGGAGTAGAATTGATACTGGCTAGGTGGATTGATAAGTGTCTATTGTCAGCAGTGACTGGGAGCAGCTACATTTTGTATATAATTTAGTTCCTAAGCTAACACATAATATAAGTTGATGAATGATACATTTAAAAATGGTATCATAATGTGCTTACTAATTTTTAAATGAAAGTAATAAAATCCCTCTTCATGTTAATGATCTTAAATTGATTTTCATCTAAGTAATTCAGCCAATCAGCAGTATTAACATGATTAAAGTACTTAGTATATTGGAGAGATGGGACATCAGCAAACTTACCTTAGAAGACAAGTTCACTAACACCAGAGTAGTAGTAACATAAAAATTGGTCGGTAGCGTAGTTGGTTCAATCCCAGCTTCATGTGCTAAAGGTTTTCAGTTCGATCCCAATCAGAGTCATAATACATTTGAGAAGGACCAGCTGATAACCACCGGCTGTTAATTTGTCAATGGGCTATTAATGAATGACACTTTTTAAGGAATAGTCGGCCTTAGTTTGTAACAATGACTACATTCGCTCATCTACACTCATCACACTCATTCGAAATCCATATTCACCCATATCTTGACGATCGGCGTCTTATGAATAAATAAAAATAAATAAATAAATAAAAGGAAAAAAATTACAAATTTTCAATGCCACTGGCACTTTCTTCAGGTGAGTAGAGAGTTCTTCATTCTCTCTATTCACCTGAAGAAAGTAACCAGTGGCATTGAAAATTTGTGTGATTATGTGTTTATTTTGTGTATACTACTACTCTGGTGTTAGTGAACTTGTCTTCTAAGGTAAGTTTGCTGATGTCCTATCTCTCCAATATACTAATTCCTGGCCTAATGCTCTTTAACACATTCGATGCTGAAAAAATAAGTTAAAAACATGTTAAAAACGTCAGATGCTAAAATAATATTTTGAAACTACCTTATATAGTCAGGAAACAGGGTTGATACACCAAATCCAGTTTATGGCCTCAATTCTGGTAGATCGGGGCTTCCGAAGTGATCGTCCGCTGGTCCGCACATCGCAACGAAACCCATGCGCGTAGCGAGACGCCTGCCGCCATTAGAACAGTGACAATAGTTATAAACACAACTCGATACATCACAATTATATACATACACTCTATTTACATATATTTACAGCTCATCCATCCATCCAGTACACATTGACTTTTGTAGCCAACTGGCTCAAAATGACGTGATCCACAAACGAAAAACACCGAAACGTGACGCGAGAAACAGGCTATAATACAGCGCAAATCCGACCCTTCTAAGGCAAGTGGCTAGGCCACACTGAAGCCTACAAGCCAGCATTGCTCCGTCGACCGCCGGCGATCGATCCGCTGCGCGCGCAAGCACGCTACCCCCCGCCAGCGCGCGACTCGCACTGAATGTGTTAACCTACCATGATTAATGTAAGTCATAATAGTATTTGAACTATGCACTTTGGGGAATGGTTGTTTAGTCTGTTTTAAACAGATGTATTGAGGGGTGCTTGTTGTCACATACCTGAGCATTCGCTTAGCCAATGGCCGGCGATTTTCCCTGGTGTTGCCACATTTACAGAAAGTTGACAAGAGCTGCTTCAGTATCTACTGACCTGCCGCACAGTTAATAGCAGCCTACACTTCCATACAGTCTGTTGGATGTGAGGTTACTGACATTGTCTTAGAGTTGAGTCTAGGAATAAATACCCTTTCATTTCATAAATAGCTTACTACAAATTGAATTTGTTCATCGTTGTTCATATAGGTTTTCAACTATTAACTTAAAAATAGTTTGAAAGTTAATATTGTACTAATTAATAATCCTATTCGTGAAATTATTTTTACATACTATCATATTCATTAACTAACTTGTGCACAAAAAATTAAAGAGTGCTGAAGTGATCACTCTTATTGGGTTTATATCCCACAAGTGAAATTTCAAGAACAGCAAAAATTATTTGTCATAAAATAATGATTTTTACTTGGATTGAAAGAGCTTAAAAGTTACTATTTTTTATAGTTTAAAAAATGTTTTGTAATGAAATAAAAAATAAGTTTTAGTTCATGATTTTTTTAGGAAAATACAAATAAAAACAATTGAATTTTAAAAAGTGCACCTACTAATAACATTTATGCTCTTAAATTATGTAAATATTATAATTTTATGACAAATCTGTTGTCACAGGACTGTACCACATTTAACATTGTTTTATGGAATATATACTGTATTATGATGGAATTGGAACAGCTCTCAATCAATCAACAAACCAGATTGATCATTGTTAGAATGGTAGGTTTAACTTCCAGCACAATGTGATTGTCCACTTGCCTCACTACTAAAGCAGATATAGACAATATACCAACAGTTAATACTCTAGTGATCGCATACCACACTGTTATGAGTGGTCTCGTGGGCAGCTTGTTAACTCATTTAGAGTTCCTCTATTTATTGTTATAATTAGTGATTGGTTCCATTTTTATCCTTTTTGGTTCAGTTCCAGTTTGATTTTTTTTTTTACTGAAATTTGTTTTCTGCACAGATTACTTTTTCATGTCACAGAAAACTGTAATTCCTTTTCGCGGTGAATCAATAAGTTAGTAATTTGGGGTAACAAACTGAGAGGACTATTTTAGATAAGAGATTGTATTGTGCACAAGTAAGAGTTCATAGTATTTTAGGGTTTCACCAATATGAATCTTAATCACCCTAAAACTAGAGAATTGATAAAACTTTATCTATTCTCGCGGTACGATCCTCCAAATTTTTCTACGACAATATTTATTTTTAGTTTTTACTGCTACAAAATTATATAAATTTATTATTCAAATAAAAAATCTACTGTTTTGTCAAACATTGTAATGAACAAATTAGTTATACCACTAGAGTATTTAATCAAAATTGACCATGAGTAAACTAGAAAACTTATAAACCTAGAAAAAACTAACAAATACTTTGTCATTTGGTCCTTGGGCTAGTAATAAAACAAAATTACAATATGGTTGATTGAAATTGTTAGCTTAGTTTAAACAAGTTTATGTAATTGGTGTGCAGGGTTCAATTAAACGAAGAAAAAAATGATAATTTAGTAATTGAAAATAGAAATTATATTTATTAACTACTAACCCTCCCGATGTTAGTTGTCGGTTACACGACAGCATTACGCGTATTATGGATGGTGTCGCAAAAATGACAACTACATAATGGTTCGTTTAAACCCCTTGTAAGACCTTATTAATAGTAATTTTTTCATACATATTTTATTTCGTTTTAATGGTCATTTCTCCACGCATCTCCCAATATCTGTGAGTAGACGGTTATTGTTTGTATGTGGATCACAGATTATCATATGATAATCAACAACACTGGAACAGCTGAAAATGGTGTAAGTTATATTTTATAAATATGAATAATATTTACAACAAATTGCCTATTTTAGAATGTGCACTGTAAATATAAACAAAGTAGCTCGGACCTGAAAATATGTTTTGAAAAAATATTTTATGTCCTCTTGACTTCAACAACACTTCAAAATAAATAAATCGACTATCTTTTGCATGTACAAGTTCTATATAATTTAAATAATAAAATCATATATTATACTATAGTTAAAATATTTTGTATGAATTTTTAAATTTATCCTTACACTAGTGGTAAAAATGGGCTAACATAGTGAACAGTGGGAGGGCTAATGAAAGTTTTCACCACTGAGTTTCTTTTCTTAATTGGTCATCAGACTGGTTTGTAAGATTACAGCCCAAATTCATTGAAAACGAAACGGCCTATAATACTAGAGTTACTTTTAGAAATTTTGAATTAAATAAAACTAATAAGACACTAATGATTTGTTAAGTAAGCTAATAAATTTAATTATTTTAAACAAAATCATGATTGATAATGGCCCCCCTCCATGATTCCCTAATCGCCCATTATTAGCAAGGCGTAGAAAGTTTGGTGATCCTTCTTCTCCCTTTTGTTATATTAGAATTAATTAAAAAAAATAAATTACTATAAAATTTCTGTTCATGAAAGTCTCTTTATTAGTGTTTTCTAGAATGGGTAAAAAGCCTATTCTAGAAAAGCATATTCTTCCACAAATATGGCATAACAGAATATCTTGATTAGCAGATGCTTTTCTTTGTCAAATTCTGTTGAGTTAATTCTTGATTTTTTTATAAACTTTCTCCATTCTGTTCTATCTGTAGTAAGTAATTTCCGTTTGTTAAAATTTTGTACAGTGGGTAATAAAATATCTACATCTTCTTAGGACAACCTATTGCTCTTCCTCCTTCCAAAAGTTCATAATATAATACACATTATGGTAAACTTGTGTCATTCATTCAGAGAACATGTCCTTTCCATCTTAATTGATTTTTAGTTACTTGTGTTTCTATACCTATGCAGTTTGCGGTTCTTGCAACTTCATCGGATTTGTCTCGTACCATTTTATTTTGGGATACACCCTTGTTTCCTTCTACCATGGTATTATGATAACAACCAGAGACATGGCTGAGCAGAGAAAATGACATGTTTCTGAGTGGTACGATTTTTAACACAATTTTTTTGTTGAAAATGTTAAGACTAATTGTTTTCGGTATTACACCCAAAACTCAAACCCATATGATAATGTAGGTAATATCGCCTTGTATAGACTTTGCATTTAACGCTAACATACATGTTTGTATTTTGGGAAACTCATTAATTCAATTCTGATAAAGATGCACCAGCATTTTGCATTGTGTGCTGTAATTCAGAGTTCAAATTACCATTGTTCAATATATAACTTCCCAAGTAATTAAAATGTGTGTTGAATAAATACATCTGTTGCTGCATATTATATTTAATCACATGTTAAATAATTATTCACTTACTTGTTTACATTTTATATTTCTATTCTAATTTGTATGCTAAACTTTAACCTTCAGTTATGTCTATTATTCGTTATTTGGGTTTATTCTATTACAATTTAATCAACAAAGTAGTAAAGAGGCTTGCTACACTATAGTTTGTATCATGGAAAGATTTTTAAAACCTGACAAATTCGAATCTGGTCCAAGTGCACCTACATGTTCTAAACTATTGAAATACTGTTTGAGAACATTTGAAGGTTTTATTGAAAAGGTCTCATCTAAGGAACAAGAAATTACATCTAAAGACAAATTGAACCTTCTGATCAATCATATTTCTCAACAAGCTTTCGAATTTATATCTGAATGCATAACTTTTGAAGAAGCAATTGATATACTTAACAGTGTGTACATCAAACCTACTAGTGAAATATTTGCAAGGTATCAACTGGCTTTACGTAAGCAAAAGGCAGGTGAGTCTATAAGTGAATACCTGTTGACTTTAAAAGTATTAAGCAAAGAATGTGAATTTTCGGCTGTCACCGCTGAAGAGCATAAAAATAATTTTACTAGGGACGCTTTCATAAACGGAATTTTATCATCTGCAATTCGGCAACGTCTCTTGGAAAATAATACATTAACTCTGGAACAAGCTTCCAAACAGGCTCTAGCTTTAGAAACAGCTCATAATCAGTCTGCTTGCTATTCTAATGTCGATTCCGTTGTAAACGCTGCTACACCTGAAAATGCCATTATTAAAAACCAAAGTTCCCCAAGTTTCAGCCGTAAGCTCTGCTAAATGCTTCTTTTGCGGATATAGTCGACATCCGGAATAAACTGTCCAGCTAAAGACGCCATATGTAATATTTGCTCTAAATCTGGACATTACTCTAAAGTTTGTAAGTCAAAACACAAGAAAGAAAATAATAAAACCTCTAATGCTGTTATTACTAATTATTCAAATGTTGTTGCTACTGTGACAGCAGCTTCATCTTCTTGCCTAAAACGAGCCGTTTTAAAAGTATTCATAGACCAATACGAAGCAGATGCATTAACAGATACTAGAAGTTCAGAAAGTTTCTTGAGTGATTCTTTAGTTTCTCGATATAAAATCAAGCTTATTCCAGGTTCTAGTAGAGTTTCAATGGCTTCTACCTCACTGTGCTCCCAAATTGTTGTATATTGTATTGTCAATGTGAGACTTCTTCAGGATTCATATATCAAAACAAAAATGACAGTTTTAAAAGACCTTTGTGCGGATGTCTAATATGACATGATTTATTAAAAAATCACTCGTCCAATTTGACTTTAGAGGAATAAAATTCCCGCTTACCGTCTGTTCTTTAGCTCATGCTCGGGTTGAACCTCCACCATTATTCAATAACGTAACTAAAGATGTACATCCGATTGCTACTAAGTCTCGAAGATATTCAGTAAATGACAGCAAATTCATTAAAAACGAGATTGAAAAACTGTTATCGGAAGGTATAATTGAAGAAAGTCGATCGCCATGGCGAGCACAGGCCCTAGTTACAGCAAATGCAAATCATAAGAGACGAATGGTGATTGATTATTCTCAGACAATTAATCGATTTACCCTTTTAGATGCTTATCCTCTGCCTAGTATAGAGCATGTAGTCTCACAAGTTTCAAAATATTCTGTGTTTAGTAGCATTGATTTATCTAGTGCCTATCATCAAATTCCCATACAAAATAATGAAAAAGAATATACTGCTTTTGAAGCTGGGGGCAGGCTCTATCAATTTACAAGAATTCCATTTGGGTTGACTAATGGCGTGGCTTGCTTCCAGAGGGTAATTAATGATATTATACGGTCTGAGAATCTAAGTGGAACTTTTGCATATCTGGATGATATTACTGTATGTGGCAAAGATCAGCGAGAGCATGATGTAAATTTAAATAACTTCCTTAACTCTGTCAAAAAATTTGGACTGACTGTAAATAATGAGAAGAGCAAATATTCTCTTAAATCAATAAAGCTATTGGGTTATGAGATAAATAACAAAACCATTAAACCTGATCAAGACATACTTAAACCGCTGATTAATCTGCCATTACCCACAGATACAGCATCATTGAGAAGAACTATTGGTATGCTATCTCACTATTCTAAGTGGGTCCCTTACTATTCAGACAAAATTTGAAGTCTAGTTCAAACTAAAACATTTACAGTTTCATCTTTGGCTGCCGCTGATTTTGAAAATTTGAAACAAGAAATAGTGAAAACAGCCATATCTGCTATTGATGAAAATATTTCATTTGTTGTTGAAACCGATGCGTCTGAACACTCAATTGCTGCTACCCTTTCAAAGAATGGGCGTCCAGTGGCATTTCTCTCAAGAACCTTGACACCGAGTGAACGAAGACATTCTGCAGTTGAAAAAGAAGCTTATGCACCGGCAGACATAAAGTATGACATTTTTTAAAGACTTTAAAAACTATTTTAATCTACCTTTTCCAAAAATACTTACTAAGAAACTTAACCACAAAAATAAGTGGTATAAAGACTCATTAAAACAAGAAAGAGAAAATATTAGAATTTTATCAAAATTAGCAAGGGAAACTAAAAATAAAGCATTGGCTCGGGCCTCGAAAGTAAAATTTAAATCTTAAGAAAGAAGCACAACAATTAAAAAAGCACTACTTTGATACAAAAATAAGTAACTCTAGTAATATTATGAAGACAGCTTGGAGTATTATAAATGGAGAAGTAGGCTGTGGTACTCAAAAGAATATCACAAATTTTGAAATAAATTACAATGGTACTATTTATAAGGACCCTGGAATAATTAGTAATGTCTTCAATGATCATTTTTTGAATGTAGCTTGTAATAGCACATATGTTTCAACTCCATCTGGCAATAATAATGGTAAAAATTTACATGATAATAGTATTAGGAATAAATTTAGTTGTAAACCCATCTGTTGTAAGGAAGTTGAGAGCATCGTAGACTCACTCAAAAACAAACCATCATGTGGACATGATGAAATTCCAGCAAAAGTTATAAAACATGCAAAACATCATCTAATAAAAATTATTACACATTTAGTTAATTCTTCGTTTGTCACAGGCATATTTCCCTGCAATCTAAAAATATCAAAAATAATTCCAGTTTTCAAAAAAGGATCTACTCAGGAAGTACAAAACTACCGCCCCATATCGCTGCTCCCCATAATATCAAAAATATATGAAAAGCATGTAGTAGATTCACATTATATTTAGAAGAAAACAAATTAATTAATAATGAACAACATGGTTTTCGATCCGGCCTGTCCACAATTACAGCTGCAACAGATTTTGTAGAGTCATTGATAGATTCTATAGATAGAAGGGAGCATGTAGTTGGTATAACAATGGACATATCAAAAGCTTTTGATAGAGTTGACCATAGAACATTACTTGCAAAACTTGATAATATGGGTGTAAAAGGCAAAGAACTCAAGTGGTTTGAATCTTACCTCACAGGGAGAAGTCAGTTTGTTGAGATTTCATATCAAGATAAAGAATGGCTAACAGTGGCTCGGTCTAAGATTGAACCTTGTAAATTTGGAGTTCCTCAAGGTTCCATATTGGGACCTCTACTTTTCTTATGTTACATAAATGAGATCCCAAACATAACATCTCAAGTACCCAAAGCAAAAATGTGCCTATATGCAGACGATACAAATTTAAAAATTGCTGGTAGTTCAGTCGAAGAAATAGAGGTGACATCATTTATTAATCTCGCTAAAATTGAACAGCATCTACTCAATCAAAATTTATATTTAAATACAAGCAAAACCAACTTTATGGTCTTCACTACAATAAATAGTTAAAATAAAATAGACCCAAACATTTATTTAGGAGCAAATAAAATCAAACAAATAGACGAGACAACATTTTTAGGATTAGTTTTGGACCAAACCTTATCATGGGATAGACATGTTGAAAATATTTGCACTAAAATAAATTCAGGCCTCTATGCATTAAAAAGAATGTACAGCCTTTGCAGTCAGCAAACATTGAAACTGATTTACTTTTCGTACATTCATTCACACATTTCGTATGGCATCTCCTTATATGGAAACACATCCAATAAAAATCTCAACAAAATTCTAGTTTAACAAAAAAAAATCAATAAGAATAATTATTGGATTAAAACCTCTTGACTCAGTCAAATCTCACTTTAAAACATTAAATATATTAACCGTGTATGGACTCTACATTTTAAACTCTATTATGTACATAAAAGAACATGGCAAGGAGCACTCTTCTTATGGACACAATACCAGGGGCAAGGGTCTCATCACACAACTGCAAAATCTAGAATTTTATAAAAAAATGACAAGCTACTCTGGTCAAAAATTTCTGCAAATGCTTCCTTATAAATTAAAAAACATCCAATCAAATAAAGTATTTAAGAAAGAATTAAAAAAGTACTTAATCAATATCGCTCCATATACGACAGATGAGGTATTTGAGACAGCTAAATAACAGTATAATTGTGGATAGTAATAATGTTGTAATTTTGAAAAACATAACATTGTTATACAGTATTACAAAATTGTAGACCTTTAGAAGAACATATTCTAGTTTTTAAGGTAACATTTATATTATCATAATATCATATAACACTATTCTTAGTATAATATGCAAACTTTGAATAAAGAATATTTGAATTGAATTGAAAAAAAAGACCTGGCTGTTGGGCTATTAAATTGCCCTTTCTGAGGAACAGTCGAACTCAGATAGTAACCAGACTACACTCATTCACACTCATCCTACACTCATATAACCATTCATATTCGCCTTAAAATACCAACAACGTTGTGTTGGCGTCTCATATATAAGAATAAGAATGCTATTGTTGAAGCCTTAAAGAAATGGTGACATTTTCTAATAGGTTGTCACTTCCGGCTAATCACTGATCAAAAATCTGTCTCCTTCATGTTTAACAATAGGTACTCATTCCAGCAAAATTAAGAATGAAAAAAATACTCAGATGGCGTCTAGAACTTGCGTGTTATAATTATGACATAATTTACAGGCCTGGAAAACAAAACGAGGTAGCAGACACACCATCCAGAGTTTGCGGGTCAACTAACACGAACAAACTGTATCAATTGCATTCTCAACTTTGTCATCCTGGAGTTACTAGGATACCCCAATATGTGTATGGGTGGGCGGGTAGGTCAATACCACAGTATGTGTATGGGTGGGCAGGTGGGTCAATACCACTGTACGTGTATGGGTGGGTCAATACCACAGTACGTGTATGGGTGGGCGGGTGGGTCAATACCACTGTACGTGTATGGGTGGGTCAATACCACAGTACGTGTATGGGTGGGCGGGTGGGTCAATACCATTGTACGTGTATGGGTGGGCGGGTGGGTCAATACCACAGTACGTGTACGGGTGGGCGAATGGGTCAATACCACTGTACGTGTATGGGTGGGCGGGTGGGTCAATACCACTGTATGTAACTGTATTGGCTTTTTGTATATAATTGGATCAGAAGTCGAAATCTGCCTTACTCGTTGGAAGAGATAAAGAGAATGACGCTACTTGTCCTATATGTGCAGAGGTAAAGCCTTGCTTCTACAAACCCCAAGAAACGGCATTGATAAAAGCGACTGCTCCATTCGAAAGGTTGAATATAGATTTTAAAGGGCCTTTACCAACAAACTCTAAAATAAATATCTGCTTACAATCGTTGACGAATTCTAGCGCTTTCCTTTTGATTACCCATGCCCTGATATGACAACAGAAAAAGTAATAAGGAAACTAAGTGAGTTATTTTGCTTATTTGGACTGCCCTCTTATATTCACACTGTCAGAGGCTCAACTGTTATGTCAAAAGATCTTAAAGACTACTTTAACTCAAAAGGCGTAGCGACGAGCAGAACCACACCTTATAATCCCCAGGGTAATGGTCAGATTGAAGGTTATAATGGTATAATCTGGAAAGCTCTTACACTGCTGCTGAAAAGTCGCAAGTTAAAGATAAACGAATGGGAGAGTGTCTTAAATGATTCCTTGAATTCTATTGGGTCCTTACTTTGCACTGCTACAAATGTAACACCTCATGAGAGAATGTTTATTCATTCTAGAAAATCATCAAATGGACATTCTTTGCCAACCTGGTTAATTGAATAAAACCCATTATTTATATGGGATTCTTGAAATTTTTTAGTTCAGTAAAACACCTACACACACTAAGATGATCTAAAATTAGCTGGGAATAATGACATAAATATTTGCTTACCTTTAGCCCATGTAGTTATGAGACACATCCAACCGCCATAATACCAGTAGTGCCACTCATAAAAATTCCCTGTGACTACCAAACAAAGACTTGACTGTAAAGTTGAAATTTCCATTATTTTAAAAGACTTTGAGTATATACTGGTTGTATAAACATTTACAAATATAATAAATATCATTTATTTCAATGTGTTTTTTTATTCAATTGGTCGGTAACTGGTTCGTGGTCGGTAACTGGTACATTCACCCTACCTACCCCTACACGTACAATGGTACTGACCCATCCACCCACCCCTACACGTACAGTGGTACAGAACCACACACCCACCCCTACAAGTAAAATGGTAATGTACTATTAGTACAAAGATGCATATCAAGTTTCATGATTTATAAATTAGAAGTGACCTCTGAGAAATAAAAATTTTATGTAATTATCACATATACAGACAGATAGGAAAGGAGCGAGATAGACCATATATTGGTCACTTATTTTCAATCGTTTATATCACATTTTTTGTTTGTTTTGACCTTTCAAATAACCTGATGTTTGGCTGCCTACAAATGGGACACCCTTTATGTATGGATACATTAATACACCATTGTAATCATTTAATAAAATCAAAGCACTAAGTTCATGAACATTTTTATTTTCTTGTAAAAATATTTAAACAATTTAATTGAATATCACAAGAATATGGGCTAACACTTTAAGCCTTAGTGAACACTTAATCTAAAGTATGTACAGAAATCCGTCTAGGCTACCATAGTCACTAAACAGATATATACTAACATCAAGTGATAAAAAACAAGTTTTTCATATAACTTAATAATAACTTATATACTATGTATTAAATTAAAATTTATACCACAACAGTTGTGGCAAAGAAAAAAAAGTAAACATGTTAAAAATATACAACTATCAGTTTTTTACAGGATTATTCAGAACTGTGCAGCTTAGTACTGCAGAAACTGTGTGCGCATAAGAAAATGGATCAAAAAGAAATTTCAAATAAAACTAATGTTGAACTATGCAAAGCTTAAGAATTATATAGAATTTATTTTAACACTGACTAACAATGGAACAAGCATGTTACCACAAGAATGGTATGGTCATTGATGATAATTTTTAAAAACTTTGAGTATAGTTCTATTTTACTAGAAATTTAAAATTTGAATAGAAATAAACTTAAAAAATATTTCATTTAAATATTGTTTATATAAAACTATAATTAAATAAATTAATCATATATAATTTATGCCATCCAGTAAATATATATTTTCCAAATAATTGTTGATTGTCTGGTTTCATAGGTTGTGGTTTAATTTAATTATTCTTATGCTTTTATTGCTAATTATATGATGTATTTATTATTGTTATGTAATATAAGTTTATTAAGATTTTGTAATTGATGTAATTCTGTAATATACAAAAGTAGTTTTAATTCTATTGTCTAAAAAAATGTCCATAAAAATTCTTCGTTCTGAAAACAACAGTTTACACGTTCGCGCCGATGTGGTTCAAATTTGACCTATGTCACCTTTTTAAAATGACATAACTGACCCACACAATGGTTCTGTTTCTATGGCAACCTAAATGTCTACGGCCACATTTGAGCATCATTGTTTTGCTGTGCGACACGAAAAGAAGCATTTTAAGGATAGTAGGGTATTTCATAGGAAAAAAGGCAACATACTTTAAGATTGCATATGTATTCTCCATTTTGAACCAAAAATTGCATTATTATGTATTATTTGTAAATTCAGGTTATGGTGATATTACAAATAAATTACAGTTATGAGAAAAAATTACAGTTAATGGAAAAAAAACGCAGTTAATAGGAGAAAATGTACACGAAACACTTAAGGAAATACTATATGTGTTTTATATTAAAACATTTCAAAACACATTGCTGAGCTGTTAAGCTCAGAATTGGTATTTGCAAATGGGTTTGACTCTTTTGGCATTGTTTCTTGCCTTGACTGTCCCTTGGTCGACTGCTATTTTCTTGTAGAAGGTATCTACATTACTTACATGCGTTGTGGGTCAATTATGACCCATTTCAAAAACACAAAATGTACTACATAAAAATACATATTTCTGAAAACGGACCACATTATGATACTTTTCAGACATAAATACAGCTTTAAATCAAATTAAAAAAATTAAGCATTTTTGACTTTTAATATGGTTTTTTCATGTCTTCTTAAAAACTCAGAGTCTATTCCATCGTCAGGAATGTGTTAAGTGATTCAAAATATATTTATTTAAAATTTAATTTATCTGCCTGCAGCCAGTCTAAATAGAACTCAACATTTATCAGCAATTGATAACTGTACAAGGACAAGTATTCTTTAATTTGGGTTGATTAGATGATTTATCACCTGGTAAATATCAACACTGAACAGAATTTAAATTCATAAACTCCACAATTTACTATTTTTACACATTTTAGAGCAAACTTTCAATGAACCTTAGCCAGACATTTCTAAGCATAAACTTAAAAAGGCAAAAGTCTTTTATTTTATACCTGGGGCCATCTACTGCATTCTAGCAGAGAATTTTTGAAAATGTACTGTAGTGGTAATATAATATTCCACAAACAAAAATGATTAATTTAAGTGTAGGTATGGATTAATAATATGATTAAATTACAATCAACAACATTTGAAAACCAGATTAGTTTTTTAGTGTAACACTCCATTTGAACATGTCGTATAATTGTTTGTATACCAATTTTATTTTAATGATAGTGTTATAATAAAAAAAACTTGAACTTGTTCTTATTTTGTTTTGCAAAAATGTAACACTCTTTTGAACTTAACAGTTAATTCAAACAACTAAGGATGTTTTCATTAGAATAGCTAATAATTAGACATGATATCAATTGGAATTGCTTTTAAAGGTAGTGAAAAGTAGCTGTATTTTATTTGAAAAATATAACCAATATTTAACACACTAGTTCTTTGGAACTGAACACTCTTAAAACTAGGCATTTGTCCATTTGATTGCAATTGACATTTTCTGACACTGTCTCCTGAACTATTCCAAACCACACAATAGTCAAAAAGCGATTTAAATTTTTAACATTAAAAATCCTCTTTCCTCCTGAGCTTAGTAAAAACACACGGCAACAGGCAAGTGTGTCAGAGTTACAGATCTAATAGCTATGGGCAACAAATAGTTGACATTTCCCCACCAATCCAAAGGTCCAAATGTCACCAAAGGAGGAGGATAGTCATCCTATTACTATAAAAAAACTATTTTGTTTTCGTCTTCTGACTTGCAGGCTTTGTGATGTATGTTTTCAAGTAAAAGTTGATGAAGAGAGCCAGGAATAAAATAATCTGACTAGCCCAAATGTAAGTGAACGTAACAGGGAGATCACATCTCATCACTACCAACGAGCTGAGGTAAGTCACTCCGATGATAAACTGGCCCTGGAACATTAGAGAAAATATTATTTAGAGAGAAAATAAAAAAACCCCTTTCATCCACCCATCTCCGTAACTAAGTTTCATGCCATTACACTGCCAGAGAATAGGCATATTCTTATAAACACTAGTATTAAGGAAAAGAAAGTAGCTGTTACAATGATGGATACTTATATTATTGTAAAGCCTACTTATCACTTATAAAAAGTTGTACTGAATACACCACTACTTAAATTTGTTGGGAATAAACTCATGTATTCAATTTAGCTTTACATTTCCAGTCTAGTAAAGTAAAAGTAATCAGCTGATCTTAAAAAATTGTTGGCTGACATATGATTTGTTCAGTTGTCTGTTGGCTGACATATGATTTGTTCAGTTGTCTGTTGGCTGACATATGATTTGTTCAGTTGTCTGTTGGCTGACATATGATTTGTTCAGTTGTCTGTTGGCTGACATATGATTTGTTCAGTTGTCTGTTGGCTGACATATGATTTGTTCAGTTGTCTGTTGCTGTCACTAGATGTTGAAGAACTTTGGTGCATGGACGGTACTATCTTGGTATGGATGAGATTGAGTGTAGTGGTATAGCTGAGTATGTAGTGTGGTATGGATAATATGGCACATATAGTACAGTACTGTATTTCCAACTGAAGATGCCGCTCTTAATGAAAATTAAATTTGTGGAATTTTACTAAAAATTGCCTTTCTAATTACAACCTAACCAATTCCATCAAGAATATACAGCAGAAAATGTTTTCTATTATTGTCACATTAAGATTGGACCCTGGACCTGTACTGCAAACAATTATCATGTCTGTATGTTTGAACATGAATTTTACAATGTTCATTAAATTCATGTTTAAACATGCAAATTGGGTACTACATGGTATCGAAGATGAAGGTAAAACTTGAAAAAAGTTGAATATAAACAGCAGCTTTAAAAAATCCTTGTAATAGCAAGGATCGATTAACCTTCTTTTGTCAAAGATGTGATCTAGATTTGGTGGAGTTTACTGCGTCATGCTTGAATCACTTGTCATAAACTGAGGACACTTTTCAGTTCATTTCAACACCACATTTGCATATTTAATTTACAGACTTTATGAACGTCATAATCAACTAGTCTAATAGATAATAAAATAGGTGTAAATATTGAGCCTGAGTGTCACATATAGATCAATGAATTAATTTAAGATCTAACTGAAAGTATATGTAACAAAAATGTTAGTATAGATAAGCCATTAAAAAAAATAAATTTTTTGTAAAGGAACGTCAAAAAGGGCCTTTGCCCTCTAAGGCTATAAATAGTATTTTCAAAAAGAAGTGTTCATGTCCATAATAGTTTTATTTAAGACTACTATTTAATTTACTTATGCATGTATTGTTTCTCATACTGCTTTTAAGTTTACTGTTCAAATGCATATTTTGTAAACTATTCTATGTAAACAATTGTAAAAAGTGTTTCTTCTTTGAGAATATATATATATATATATATATATATATATATATATATATATAATTCTTCTTACTGTCACATTCACTCATATCTCTAAGAATGGCATTTTAGGAATAAATAATGTATAATAATGAACCCTTGAATTAAACTACATTCAAAACCGATTAGATTATGTAACTGAAACTTACATAATCTAAATTAACAACTAATTGGCTAGATTTTAATGTTGGGGCTTTGAATGGGTTACTAAACATTATGCTCTATAAATATATATTATTTGATAAAGATATATGCTAATACAGTAGATAGAATAAACTATATTTAAAATGTTGTGGTATATTTACATCTATTTTTTTAATTAAATTAAAATTTATTGCATATATACAGTATATATATCTACAAAAGCAGACAAAAAATAATTTATTACAATATTTCTATAAAATATGGTTTAAGAAATGTTAGTTTATATGCAGCAAAGCCAACAATTTATTAAAGCTTTAAAAAAATAGATGTAAATATTCGATAACAATTTAAATATATTATATATACTAACTGTATTAGCATATATCTTTATCAAATAAGACTTTATTTCGTATGCTTAAACTGCTGGTGTCATTACTAACAACTAAAGCTTATGGTACGAGTCAAGATGTTATCTACAATATTTACTTTACCAAATATTTCATCCATGCTGTGATGTGACATACTCAGTGGTACGTCTGAGACTGACAATGGGGAAAACATTTGACGGTGGATGTAAATATTGTAGATAAAACCATGACGCAGTTGTTACCAGAAGCTTCAGTTATTAGTAAATAATACTTTATTTGCCAAAATTGACTTATAGATTAACGTATTATTTTATAATTAAAAAAAAAATCCTTTAAGTATACAGTTGTGAAAAGGAACTACATCAAGGTAGTTGAATGAATCCAAAGTTCATCAGTCCAGCTTTGGAAATGCCATGAATGGCAAAATGTTTCAGTATTTACTAATAGATTACATAAACGTATCTGTGTTAAGCTGCCATTGACTTTATTGATTATTTGTCAAGTATTTAATAGTTCTTGGCTATTACTAACATCTAATCAATCATGAGGCACATTCTCACGGATCGATTTCAGTTGACAGATTTTAGATGATCAACAAAGGTTGGAAGCAACTTGGATCAGTTTTCGATTGCACGTTTCAACTTAAATCGATCAATTACAGAAAAATTTCTTCAAAAGTAGTGATGCATGAAGTGGTAAATACTATACATCATTTTATTTGTAACACGTACATTACATCTTAACATTAGCTGTGCCCATTCCTTTCATCATGCATTTTAACATGCATCTCTATTTTTATAATTTTCTAAACGATGGTTTCAAAGACAATCGTGCTTATTATACAGCTTAAAAAAAAAAAAAAAAAAAAAAAAAAAAAATGGAACATGACATTTTCAGATCACTTAATACTCATTTTCACACAAAAAATAAAAAAAAGTCATGACAAACCCCTACAATCAATAGAAACTTGAAGGTAACTTGGCGATCCGCACTTTAACTGACTCACTACACACGTGTTAACTGATCTCGTTAAACTCCAAGATGATTCATACTTGAATGAGTCAAACTTCAATTGAAACAAAGGTTCTCACTAGGTTTTTCGTTCTACTTTAGTTGATCAATTAAAATCAACTCGTGAGAACGTGTCTTAATATTGTTGCTAGATTAAGCCTTGAAAAACTGTTTACTTAAGGAAGAGCAAATAATATTATACTATCTATCTGTAATATTGAGCTAGGAAACTTACAATCTGCATCTTGGTGAGGTATCGTTTCCACCAGAGGTACTTGCGGACCTTCTCACCGAGAGCCGCCAGGAAGTAGTAGGTGTACATGATTACATGGATGGCAGCATTCATAAATCCCAGAAGCACTGATTGTTCTCCTGTAATTAGAAATTAATCTATTTTCATTATTTTGTATTTTGACCCCTCTTGTCTTTCTAATGAACAATAGTTTAAAAAATTGTTTTTTTTTAACAATAGTCTATGATGAAAGAAGTTGTGTGGAGTCAAGAGGTGTTTTAATTAATCATCATACCACCCCCACCTCCCTCCTCAAAATAAGTATAATATGAATTTGGTTATTTAGTTCATATGTACTATGTATGCAGGTTTAGAGTACCTTGCATGGACCAAACTGGATAAAGATGTAGTAGAAAGTTGAAAATGTCTGTACAAGCATCCTAAACTTTAACAGCCAAGTCAGTCACTCACTAACCACAAACATAAACATAACACTTTTTGAACCACTTAAACATTTATATAAAAGATAATTTTTATCCACTCTCTAGTTTAGATGAAAAAGTCTTTGAACCAATCTACATTTTCCATAAATTGGCTACAACACCATGAATTACTATGACTAACTCTACTAAACATTACTCTATGTCAAATACACATAGCTGAGTGGGGTGGGTATTTTTTAGTGTTTCTTCAGCATAGAGTGTGTCTACAGAAAATTATACTGATAATTTTTTTTCTCAAACTGCGTTATAAATATATTACAAATGAAATATTACAAATACATTACAGATTATATTTTATAATAAAAAATCATAACAATCACATACTTTGTAATCCTGTGTACATGTAGTTAGAAATCATAAATAAAAGCTGAATGCCAAGTAGATCTTAAGTAGAGACATAATCATCCGTGTTCAATGTAGGCCTAACTAAAAACTTTTTGAGTAAATAAGAGAATACCTCTTAGGCAAAGCCTTAGTTAAGGCTCTGTTAGATTTATATAAAATTGAGGCTGAATACAACAGTACCTCTTTAATAAATAATATGTTATAAAATCATCTAAACTTCCACTATACTGAAAAAATATATATTAATATATTGTACACACTAACTTTTATTTCTCATCAGCATAATCATTGACTATAGGAACAAGAAAACTATTCACACATATGGGTCCTGTGAAGCCTGTTCGATAAAATTATTCTATGTAAGATTTTCACTGGTAGTGCCAGTGGTCTCTCTCTGTCTCTCTTCATCCCTCTACTTGTCTCTCTCCAGCACACGCTGAAGTGACTAATAGTTGAGCTAACAGTACGCCAAATAGCTGTACAATCGCTTATTTGAAACAAATTACCGTTAGATAGCAGCACATGCACTCATCTACAGCAAATGCATTGACTTAGACAGTCTATTTGTTTCTATAGTCAATGATGTAACTTACCCAGTAATAGCTCTTATGTACAGTAATATGAAAACATATTTTAAAAAGAACTATTAAAGGTACTTAAAAAACAAAGTATATTTTGTTTAGTTATCTGAAAAAAATCATCAATATTTTGATTTTCAAATGCAGAGTCTTAATTTAGACCTGACATTTCATAAGGAACTTGCATTACAGATACAATCTCAATCTGGCAGCTTATTGTAGGTTACATTTTTAGCGCTAAGATATAAAGTTTTTATTAAAAAAGGTTTTAGTTAGTTTCAGTACAGAGATGTCTATTGCATTTTATAATCTTGACTTATAAATATTTGAATTTGTATTATTTCTATTACAAGAGCAACATGTTTTCAAAGCTTTATAAACATAGAACTTTATAAAAAATATGCCTTAGCAGTGATATTTTTAATTGGTAAAACATTGGAAAACTTTTATCTGCTTTACTTTTTTTTATTATTAATCTTACAAATTGTTTTTGAATAATAATAAATGAAGATTTTGCATTTGTTATACATCTCTCCTAATAAAAAATTCTATACTCAAATGTATTATGCCCGAATGAAAAATATAACATACTAGCTGTACCCACTCGCTTCGCCGGTCATAATATTGAATTTTGATTGAATAATTGAAATGTGGAGCAAGCTTTCAGTTTACACTGTATCCAATTTATAACAGCTGATGTTATCTATAATTTACTACTGTACTCAATTAATTTTAATTTAAAAAGTTTAGCCTACTACAATTTTATTCTATTTGTTTTTATTTAACAGCTGTTAATCAAATAAATCAATCAATTAGTAAAGCTCCATAAGAATACCATGGGGATTTTGGAGGCCAGTGGGACGGAGTCATGAAGTCAAAGACTAAAATTCTTTCTTAACTAGTGAGTCTCTAGGGGCCAAGATAAACTTATGTACAAAATATCAAGTCAATTGGACGTATAGTTTTGGAGAAATAGTGACGAGTGGTAAATGGCTTTTATATATAGATTTTAAATTTAAAATTATCCGATTGAAATCAGTTTATTCTCTTATATACAAAAGTTTCAAAGTCTAGAGAAATCTGTAAGTCTACTTTTAGAGGGAACAAAATATTATATTTGACTCTGAACCAATAAAATATTGTGTTTCTCGCCATGTTTAGCCATGTACTAAATGTATTTAGTACCATGTACTAATCTGGCTATGCATGCTTTAAAACTAAATTGTTAATTTTCCGATTGAAAACAGTTTTTTATCCTAGATAACAAAGTTTCATAGGCTAGACAAATCTGTAAGTCTACTTTTAGAGGGTGCAAAGTACGGTAATTGACTCTGAATCAGTGAAATATCGTGTTTCTAGTCTGTTTAGCCCTTTGACCTGGCTATACATGTGTTCAGATTAAATTGTATATTTTTCCATTGAATACAGTATGTTCTACTAAATAACAAAGTTTCACAGTCTAGAATGATCTGTAAGTCTACTCTTAGAGGCCGTAAATTAACCAATTTGATCTACACGCACAAATTGAAAATCTAGCACTAATGATGAATGAGGTGAGACAGAGCAAAAAAACGTAGAGCCAAAGTTGTAAATCGTCTTCAATCAGGCACAGATGTTAGTTTTTCTATAGAACCGTTCATTTAGCCACTACAGTCCAATTAGAGAAACACTTTTTTTGGCATGTTTGGAAAAAAGGCTGCTATCTTCGATTTACTAAGATTTTTTTCAAAATCCCTTCTTATTGCACATCTACAACATAAGATCTTTAACTCTACAAAATGTCAGACTCGTAGGCTTAGGCCTAGTACTTTTTTAGTTACAGCGATGAGCGAGTGAGTCAGTGGTATTTGCCTTTTATAGGTGTAGATAGATAGTATTATTTTCTCGTATATTCCATTAAAAATAGAAAAATCATAGTACATCATTAATATTTTCTATTAAAATTATAATATGTTGTTTCCATGTTAACTTTTTGTACAAAATCACACCTTAGTACTTGATGTTCTCTCCAGATTTTATTTTTGCATTTGTTACTATAAACATTTTCTCTACAAATACACTCAATACATTGTAAAAGAATCTTATCTGTCCAATGACTATTCTCTCATTTTTTATTTATACAAATAAAAATGTACGATATTTGTTTTAACAGAACTTAAAAACCATATTATATTTTGCGAACCACCATTGCATAGTTTAGAGATCCAAGTTCATTTTGAGCTCAGTTTTCTTTTTGAACATCAGCCCAGCTTTCTTGAACATAACATAAAGCAGCGTTGTCCGCAAATGGAGCTACTTTTCCATGACACAAATCATTGATATATATATATATAGTAAAAAAGGATAGGACCCAATATAGAGCTGCGAACTCCACGGTTGACTTAATTTATTTTAGTAAAGACCCATTAACATTTACTGGCTGTGTTATTTTTCAATATCCAGAAAAATGCTTTCTTTTTTTATCATAATCTACAGCACCCGAACCTTTCCCATACATTGTAAAAGATGCATCTCCGTATCCAATCCCTGCCTGAACCCAAATTCATTATTACGTAATTAAAAATAAAGTTTTTCTTTTTTTCAAAAATGCTTTGTGTTACTTTACAATCTTCAGAATTAATTTAGAAAAAGGTGATAGAGGGATATTGGCCTATAGTTATCAGTATTTATTTTTAGACTGTATTATTAATCGGAATTACCATAGCTTCCCTAAAATTCTCTGGAAAAATACAGTTTCTAAACTTATATTGATAATGTTTAGTTTTTAAACTTATATTGATAATGTTTGTTGGTACATGAACTATTTTATTTGAATATTTGTTATTCGCAAGATTGTTCTACCACTGACTGGGTCTTCTTATTTGTCGTGCTTTACCACATCCAGTCCCAGTACACTCTCGTGACTCGTCCGTCAGTCGGTAACCGCGACCCCTTATTCATAGCTCAAATGTCAGATAGTCAGTCACATCTGTAAGAGCTTCGACACTGTTGACAGCTAAATAAAAGGGAAATTTTCTTGTTTGTTTGTGAATTTATTTTTAGCCCAACTTTGCCTTCCTTCACAATATTTCACAATTTTTCAAATTCTCCATCGTCAACAGTAATCCTTTAGTAGTAAGGCTGACGTGCTAATTGCTGGAACTTGTTATTTTATAAAGTAGACAATGAATTAATTATTATAAACCCTGCTATTCAAATGTTAATATTATTTTATAATTAGCTTTAAGATATTTTTGAATTTTAGATAATTCTACATCTCATCAATGATTTTATTCAAATATAGCTCTATATAATATGCTTTAATATCCTGAAAAGTAGGAATTCCGTTAAAGAAATGATAAATTATTTTCTGTCAATTTAAACTGAATAAATAATAATAATGAAAACGTCATGTTTTCATGTATGCAACGCTGGATTGGTATAAAGTAAGGGAATTTGCTTTATGAGTTGGATATGAATCATGTACAGTTTGACAGTCTGGCTCGATAAAGCCGATTGGAGCAAAGTGTTATCTAAACAGAACGCTTCGAGTGCACTTGACAAATTTTATAAAAGTTTTAATATTATTTAAAAGAAAATATATAATTAAAGCAAAGCCAAAATAAAAAAAGAAAACTAGCATTGATGAAATTACAAGACAACACAAGAAATGAGGTTTTTTTTGAGATTTAAAACTGAACCACATGACGGATTAACTTTAAAAAAAATTTGACCAATTTAAATTGATTTAAATCTATATAAAATCACTGTATTTACCTATGCAGTAATGTGTCGTACCTATATTTCATATGCATTACAATGTGGCCAAGTAATTAATTTTACGACCTCTGGAAGCCAAGAAAACGTTATTTCAGAAAATGTATAAGAACATCTTTTCTTGAAAAATTAAAATTCTGAAATCTATCAAACTTATATAAATCATTTCTGTAAACCACGCATTAAAATATAAATGAGATATATTTAATATATTAAATAATATATATCATTTGAGCAATGAAAGTGTAAACTGGATACTCAGTGAAAGTATTCCGGTATTAATTTATTGTTTATTCAACTACAATAAAAATTATTAAAACTTGTAATACGATTAAAAAATGAATATGTCATAACGTAAAATTAAACGAGGAAAACAATTGTGTGAATGGATTTTACATAGTTTCAGATTCTTAGTAAACAACCTTCAAACTCGGGTACTCATAATTTCTGCGCCGACAGTACTAAGTATAGGGCTGTCGACTTCCCAGCGGCGTGACACCGAGACAAACCTACGGAGACATGCGCGTCATCCATAGAGGTCTTTGTGTACAATGATTACAGTAGTAACGGATAACGCTTGTAGCAGCAATAAGCATTAAAGATATTTATCAAACCTAATTAAATTATACGTTACGTATTTCAATAAAGTAATCTTATTATCTAAAACAAGTCACGCCAGGACGAATTGTTTTTTGGCTGCAAGGATTTTTTTATTTTTTATCTTTAGGGGGTTTTAGACCACGAGAAATCGATTGGCACCGTCTCAGCCATGGCAAAATTCTTATTTCTGTCCAGAGGCTCCTAGACGTCCCGTGTTGGAATTATTTAACAATTTATTGTTTAGAAGATGATGTATGTTTTGTTTACTTACTTGTCCATATGTATTTAGTGGAGTTATTTAGTATTTTATTACTTTTTTAAATATGTGTTTGTGTACAGTTACCAACTTATATACTTTATCAGATTGAATTTTTCTCTAACACTGTTTTTCTTTTAACACCTAACTAATTAAAGTCCTTATTTCCTATGTGAATTAATTTTAACAATTAATCATTAAATTATCTTTTTACAATTTTGCTATCTAAAAAACAAAAAAATTATGTCCGGACAAAATAATGTTGGCTCCAAAAATTTTTAGTTTTTAGTTCTGGTCAGATAGTGGGGTATCAAATTAAAGGTATTCTTCTCTTAATTACTAATAAACCATCAGATTTCAGAAAGGACTATGTTTATGGGCTTCTTGTCCCCAAAAACCAAAATTCATGGTCAAACTGCTTAAGAATCCTGGCGAGGCTGTAGGTATGAGGTGACAAGCCGAGATCCACAAATGGTACTGTAGGTATGAGGTAGCAGAGCGTCTTGGTGAGGCCGCAGGCCGAACTTTCACCTACGAGGCCGTAGGCCGAGTTCCATAAAAAGGCATGTTGCAGAGTGTTTTGGTGAGGCCGCAGGCCGAGTTCCACCAAGGGGCTGAAATTAAACGCGGAAGACCTTCGAAACGAAATTTTACTAATAACCTACAAGGGAGAGCAACAACAAACAATCCTCAGGATCCTCTGGGAGATATAGATTCTACCTTGACCGAAGCTCGGTCTTCCAGTACTTATTATATTACAAACAGCAAAATATTCATTTTCTCAATAAGTATAAAATAGGCCTACTAAAGTTAGCCTAGAAACAATTTGTAAAGATTAGCACCTGAAGAGAGGGTGTCAGAACCCCTTGGACTCCCCCCTGGCTACGTCCCTGACGAGTGTGACCCATCAAGTACTTTAACTGGATCGCTTACGGCGCGAGCGAAACGTAGCAGAGAATGATGAATGAATGTCTTTATTTAAAGGCGGAGTTAGGACTATGAAGTCCTCTTTTCCACTCAACCTTGGATCTAATCTTATCCACTCAATGATCTGAGGGGTAAGGGGAAGGTTCCCCCACCGCAGTCCTGTAGACAGACACCGCGCGGCACTGTTTTGTATAGTATTCCTGACATACATCTCTTCCTTTTCGTCATAGTTTTATGAATACGGTAAATTGATTGATAACTTATGAGTCCACGACATATTTAACGAATATGCCTTCGTATTGTGTTGTTTGGTGGGATAAGGAACCATTTTGATTTATGCGGAGTTAAACAAAAGCTTTCTTAAAACCATTTACAGTACACCTCAGTAGATTTTATTGAGGGCATTGATAGTTAATTATTTAAAAATAGGATCAACAGAATTATTAATTGATCTGCCGGGTTTATTTTTGTAGCCACGGTTGTAATAAATGTTAATTTGTTTTTAATGTTTTAATTAGTAGGTCTTAGGTCTATTTTATATGTAGATGTGTGAGTTTGATTTTATGTTTTGTATTGTTATTTACTTTTATGGTGTTACGAAAATTATCTCAGATGACAAAACATTTTAAATTTAAATTAACGTTTCTTTTATATCTGGGCAACAATTTCACATGAACTGACCATCATATAGTTATTTAATGATGTTCATTACCGTATTATTTCGTATAGATAATCGCCTGTAGATACAAAAATGATAAATTTAAGTAATAACTCAACAAGCAAGAACTATTGCAAAATTACTCTTAAATATGTTAGTACTACCATTCTTCTACATACAAAATAACTATGTTCTGTAGTAACATTTCATTATTAAATTAATTAGTTAAACGATTATGATCTAAAGGAATAATATATGCCTATAACATATTATTATTTTATAATATAAATTACGATTCACCTACCACCAACACCACAGAGTTCTTAATGACACATATAACAGCTGTTTCAATAATTCAATAATAAAACCACTTATAAGAAGATGATTTTTCTTCTTCAGTTATGTTATTATCTTCCAATAAGTTTAAGTAAATATCCCCTACGATTAATTAAGTTACTGCGGTGGTTTACATCGCCTTGAGACAAGTACACTTTTAGCTCAGTAATACATACTTCTAAAGATTTTTTGGCATCCTGTAAATATAGTGATATTAATAATGTCACTTATTACAAATACAGCTACACCCCCACCCTAAAATATTCATTTGAATTGAAGGAGAAATTATAAAATGGAATTTGACATTAAAGTCATAGTAAACTATTTTACCCAGATTTCAGTAAAAAACAACAATTGCTAGAGTACTTAGTTTTACAATCTACCTATTTATCAAAATTATATGAGAACTAAGTGATATTTTATATATATTTTATAAGTGACCTACGTGTCATTTAATCGATATTTTATGAGAACGTATGACCTACGAGACAGTTTATCGGACGTTTATGATAACATGAGTACTAGCCTACGTTTATTTTATCGATCGTTTTTGGAACATTTGACCTAATTGACAGGTTATCAAAATTTTATGAGAACATGTCACCATGTGTAAGTTTATCGATCGTTTATGAGAACATGTCACCATGTGTTAGTTTATCGATCGTTTATGAGAACATGTGACCATGTGTTAGTTTATCGATCGTTTATGAGAACATGTCAACATGTGTTAGTTTATCGATCATTTATGAGAACATGTCACCATGTATTAGTTTATCGTTCGTTTATGAGAACATGTGACCATGTGTTAGTTCATCGATCGTTTATGAGAACATATCACTATGTGTTAGTTTATCGATAGTTTATGAGAACATGTGACCATGTGTTAGGGATCTTTTCCGTTATACGTATACCACTATTTAAATATATTGAATAATACATTTTAACAATTGTTTGGCATAAATAACGGAACACGGTATTCAATTTATTGATTTAAAACATGTTTTCCTCATTTTCAACCTTTAGAATCCCAATACATCGAGGCCGCCCATATACATCGCGCCGCGGCAGTTATGGTTAGGTTAGGTTGTTATATTGTAGAATGAACCTGTAATTTGTAAAAACATTCTACAATAGGCTATGCTAACCTAACCTAACCATAACTGCCGCGGCGCGATGTATATGGAAATATTTTGGGATTGCTGACACATAACGGAAAAGATCCGACATTAAATAGTGGTATACGTATAACGGAAAAGATCCTGTGTTAGTTTATCGATCGTTTATAAGAACATGTGACCATGTGTTAGTTTATCGATCGTTTATGATAACACGTGTCCCAAGAGACATATTTAAAGATTTTTTAATCACTTCCTGTCGCCGTAAACTTGCACTGAAGTCAATGTCAATTATGCATTTAATTTCATGATTGCCACAAATACAGCATTGTTTTTACTCGCTAACGATCGAACTAAGGAACCTACCTCGGAGGTACTTGAGAGTTGCCCAGGAGCACAGTGCCATAGCTGTGTGATGGTAGACATGCAGGACAGTAACGTGATCCTGCTTCTTACGGAGCACAAAGAATACCTGCAGTTCCAACAATTATATCAGTTTGAAGTTAGGTGACTACATTTCACTTTGAGCATCACTCTATAAACTTCTTACCAATTTTTATACACACTGTTCAATATATTTAACTACTCATTTAACTACTCATAAACACTGAGAATGCAAAATAAATTGCATTGTTGTTCCTGACTATACACTTTACAAGTTTTGCAGACTGGGATGACAGCCTGAAGCCTAATAAATGATTATAGTGAATACTTGTGGCGAAAGTTGTGTATGCTCGGCGAGTTCATCGTCCACGGATATAGAGATTGTAACCTTACTCCTGCCACTGTGTTCGTACCGAAGGGCCATTAGTAGTTGTTGAGGATGACCGATCGTCAGTTAAACATATAGTGTTACCGATTTTAACAGTCGATAACACTATTTTTAGTATGGACTTATGGGTCCATGTTTAGTCGATGTTTAGCACTTAGTATTTATTTCAATGTATGGAACATACTATAAAAACCAAAATAATCGCCTCTCTAGTTGAAAGCTAATTGAGGAACAATCGTAGTACTAATGGTACTAGTCTTAAAAGTGTGAATAATATAATGATTAAATATTTAAAAAAAATATAATAATGAATAATGTTTCTAGTCAGCTTTATATAATATTTACAAAATATAGATAAAATAAATTCAAAAGACATTTTTATTGTAAAGTGGATGAAACAGTTTGGCTACGGTTAGCCGGTAACTTATTGGTATATTCTATTATGTTTATTTTAGGTTATAAAGGTATATTTTATCGTTTATCAACAAACTATACATTTCACAATGAACAGGTTGAAACGCAAAACAATAAATGCCATCATATTTTCAACGTTCTCTTCGTATTGAGATTTCCCTGAAGTGTCAATCCCCATGAACCACAATTACAAGCTACTCCTTCATTCATAACTATATCCCCTAGTACTGTAAATCTTAAAATACATTTGTTAAATAATAAGGAGTTTAATATTAAAGTCACAGTTCACTACTTTTAACCCTGATTTCAGTAAAAACAACAATTGGTTGAGTACTTAGTTGTACAATTGGTAGATTACTTAGTTGTACAATCTAGCTAGTAAGTAGATCTTCAACAAAATTGGATATGAAATAAGAGATAGTTTACCGATCGTTTATGATAACATGTGACTACATGACAGGTTATCGATATTTGATGAGAACATGTGACCTTCATGACAATTTTTCTATCGTTTATGAGAACATGTGAGCTCCGTGTCAGTTTATCTGTTGTTTATGAGAACATGTGACCTAAACGACAGGCTATCGATACTTTTTATGATTCATGTGAGACGAGAGAACCAATCTATGGACGATCGCCCTTTGGCTTATGGATTCAACTCGCCGAGCAGAAACAACTATGTAATCATTTATTAGGTTTCATGCTGTTATCGCAGTCTTCAAAACGTATAAATCGTATTACAAATCAGACAGGAACAAAAATTATTTTGCATTCTCAGTAAAAATGTAGTGTTTATGAATAGTTAAATATATTTAAAAAAACTAAATCCTAATATATTTAAATATATTTATGTGATTTACCGAATTATTTAAAATCGGTAAGAAATCTACGAAGTATTGTATTTTAAAATTGAACGTTGTCTTTAATAAAATAAGCATAGTTTCTTTTAAATGTAATATATGTGATATCGTTAATGTAAGGAATTTCATCTTACCGTATCGGCCAAGTCGAGGAACTTGAGGAAGGAGTAATGCCACATGGCATTACATAACTGAAACACAACACACACATTACATTAATAAACACTGTGTATGCTTCCTTACATAATTTCTTTTTAAAATATGGTTCCTTAAACTTTGAAACATTGTCGGTGTATGTTTATTTTTTCCTTTTTTACCGAATACATTAGACGTTGATACTTGTATGAGATCATCTGCCTATCAAAACTCTAAATTGAGCCCATATGTTCCCGAACATAGAGCCCGTATGTTCCCAAACATAGGGCCCATACGTTCCCAAACATAGAGCCCATATGTTCCCAAACATAGAGCCCATATGTTCCCAAACATAGAGCCCATATGTTCCCAAACATAGGGCCCATACGTTCCCAAACATAGAGCCCACATGTTCCCAAACATAGAGCCCATATGTTCCCAAACATAGGGCCCATACGTTCCCAAACATAGGGCCCATACGTTCCCAAACATAGAGCCCATATGTTCCCAAACATAGGGCCCATACGTTCCCAAACATAGAGCCCATATGTTCCCAAGCATAGGGCCCATACGTTCCCAAACATAGGGCCCATACGTTCCCAAACATAGAGCCCATATGCTCCCAAACATAGAGCCCATATGTTCCCAAACACAGAGTCCATATGTTCCCAAACATAGAGCCCATATGTTCCCAAACATAGAGCCCATATGTTCCCAAACATAGAGCCCATATACAGTACTCACAAAAAGAGAGCCTATATATTCCCAAAAAGAGAGCCCACCTGTTCCCATAAAAAAAAACTCTGTGCGAAAATTTAGTTTAGATAAAACCAACTTATGTACATACCTCCTGTTTATATTACTTTGCAACTTGATAAATTTTAAGATTTTATTTTCAATTTCGTTTTAAAATGTATAACTATAATCTGAACACAAGTTGTTTAACTCAGTATGGTTTACACGATATTCATTCTCTTAAGGGCAGCCCAACCTGAAAAATATTACTTTTTCGATTTTTTTTATTTATTATTTTAATTCCGAATTTTCTCTTTCCAATTATATATAATACTTTATATGAATATTTTTACTAATAACATTAAAAAATGAATTAAAACATAGTGCAACCACTTGTTTACTAGAATTTCGCATAGTAGCATGACACTTCAACAATCACTTTATGTAGTAAAATAAAACTGTTCTGAATGAAAATATTTTTACTGTCTTGGTTTGCTAGTAGTCTCAGCATGCAATCAGGTCATGTAAATAAACCAGCTGTCGTCTGTTATTGTTTGTTTATGCTGTAAGTGATAGAAAGTGATAGTTTGAGCGAGTTTTCTTGTTTGTGGACTTTATATAAATAATTAGCATACTATGGGAAACAAGAAGAAAGTGGTTAACTAAAGGAAATGTTACAAAACGAAACATGTATTTAGAATCAATAAATATAAATCAATCACCATTGACTTCATGTAACCTAAGTCCTACTGTCGAAGAAAAACTATAAACACTCGAGTTTGAAACATCACTGCGCATAAACTAATTACACTATACAAATACTTATGACATTAAAATGTTCGTTCTTTATTCCTGCCATTTTGAGTGTAAAAGGAAATTTGTTATCTTTTGACAGTTTTTCTAAATCACGGGTAGAATAAAAAAAGTGATTTTTCTAACGCTCATTGCCGAAACGTCGACATTAAACATGTTTACAATAAAACCCTCTAGTCAGACTAAATTGAAACTTTAATAGGTCATTTACCAACTATTTCACTAAATTATGGTATAGCTTTATGAACTTTTACTCATTAACACAAATATTCTTATCGAAAATGTAAAACATAATTTTCTAATAATTGAGTAGGCCTACGAAATCGAATGAAACTTAGTTTTTTACATCAAAATACCATTATTTCAAAAAACAAACGAACGTTTACATAACATACTTGTATGAATTAATATGTATTAATAATCAAACGCAGGGAAGTGTGTAGCGGCGCTTAAAATAACGCTCTCTTGACTACCACACTAAACAAAAAAGCTGCAGCGTTGCCACTTTTAACAGCCAGCGTTAAGTAACAAATTTCATAAAGGATAATATACATTATAAATGTTACTTGAAAAGTATTAATGAATGGGTGAAAGATATTGCCTATGCCGCAATAATACTATTGGTGACACGTACAGTGGTTGTGACCCACTCGTCCAGCCCTACACGTGCAGTGGTTGTGACCCACCCGCCCAGCCCTACACGTACAGTGGTTGTGACCCACTCGTCCAGCCCTACACGTACAGTGGTTGTGACCCACTCGCCCAGCCCTACACGTACAGTGGTTGTGATCCACTCGCCCAGCCCTACACGTACAGTGGTTGTGACCCACCCGCCCAGCCCTACACGTACAGTGGTTGTGACCTACCCGCCCAGCCCTACACGTACAGTGGTTGTGACCCACTCACCCAGCCCTACACGTACAGTGGTTGTGACCCACTCGGCCAGCCCTACACGTACAGTGGTTGTGACCAACTCGCCCAGCCCTACACGTACAGTGGTTGTGACCTACCCGCCCAGCCCTACACGTACAGTGGTTGTGACCTACCCGCCCAGCCCTACACGTACAGTGGTTGTGACCCACTCGCCCAGCCCTACACGTACAGTGGTTGTGACCCACCCGCCCAGCCCTACACGTACAGTGGTTGTGACCTACCCGCCCAGCTCTACACGTACAGTGGTTGTGACCCACTCGCCCAGCCCTACACTTACAGTGGTTGTGACCCACTCGGCCAGCCCTACACGTACAGTGGTTGTGACCCACTCGCCCAGCCCTACACGTACAGTGGTTGTGACCCACCCGCCCAGCCCTACACGTACAGTCGTTGTGACCCACCCGCCCAGCCTTACACATACAGTCGTTGTGACCCACTCGCCCAGCCCTACACGTACAGTGGTTGTGACCCACTCGCCCAGCCCTACACGTACAGTGGTTGTGACCTACCCGCCCAGCCCTACACGTACAGTGGTTGTGACCCACCCGCCCAGCTCTACACGTACAGTGGATGTGACCCACTCGCCCAGCCCTACACGTACAGTGGTTGTGACCCACTCGCCCAGCCCTACACGTACAGTGGTTGTGACCCACTCGCCCAGCCCTACACGTACAGTGGTTGTGACCTACCCGCCCAGCCCTACACGTACAGTGGTTGTGACCCACTCGCCCAGCCCTACACGTACAGTGGTTGTGACCCACTCGCCCAGCCCTACACGTACAGTGGTTGTGACCCACTCGCCCAGCCCTACACGTACAGTGGTTGTGATCTACCCGCCCAGCCCTACACGTACAGTGGTTGTGACCCACTCGCCCAGCCCTACACGTACAGTGGTTGTGACCTACCCGCCCAGCTCTACACGTACAGTGGTTGTGACCTACCCGCCCAGCCCTACACGTACAGTGGTTGTGACCCACTCGCCCAGCCCTACACGTACAGTGGTTGTGACCTATCCGCCCAGCCCTACACGTACAGTGGTTGTGACCCACTCGCCCAGCCCTCCACGTACAGTGGTTGTGACCTACTCGCCCAACCCTACACGTGCAGTGGTTGTGACCCACTCGCCCAGCCCTACACGTACAGTGGTTGTGACCCACTCGCCCAGCCCTACACGTACAGTGGTTGTGACCCTCTCGCCCAGCCCTACACGTGCAGTGGTTGTGACCCACTCGCCCAGCCCTACACGTACAGTGGTTGTGACCCACTCGCCCAGCCCTACACGTACAGTGGTTGTGACCCACTCGCCCAGCCCTACACGTACAGTGGTTGTGACCCACTCGCCCAGCCCTACACGTACAGTGGTTATGACCCACTCGCCCAGCCCTACACGTACAGTGGTTGTGACCCACTCGCCCAGCCCTACACGTACAGTGGTTGTGACCCACTCGCCCAGCCCTACACGTACAGTGGTTGTGACCCACTCGCCCAGCCCTACACGTGCAGTGGTTGTATATGCACTGAATATAACCTTTAACTGTAATCACAGCTAACACTTTAATTTTAGTCAGATTGTTACTTTTTAGAACCTTATATTGATTTGTTACGTAAGCCTTTAACTCATTTTCTCCCTCAATTCTAAAAAAAACAATGACAAATATTTAATAAAATTTAAAAATAAAAAATGTACAACGTTCAGTGTTAGATTTTTCAATCATTTTTAATAGTTTGATCGTAATAGATAAAAAATGTTACATAAAAACTGTTGTATGAACATAAATAAACAACAAAATTAGAATTTGTGAAATAAAATTCATTTGGGAAGTAGAAATGCCGCTGGAACATACCTCATCGCGGCAACGTCGCTTTTTTTGCCCGATCTGGTCGTCGGTAGAAGTGCCGCCGCCATTTCACCCGCCGCTACACAATGCCCTGCGTTTGATCATTAATCCATATAAATTCATACAAGTATGGTATTTAAATGTCCATTCGTTTTTTTGAAATAATGGAATTGTGATGTACAAAACGAAGTTTTATTCGATTTCGTAGGCCTACTCATTTACTAGAAAAAGATGGTTTACATTTTCCATAGGAACATTTTTGCTAATGAACCAAAGTTCATAAAGCTATACTATAAGTTAGTGAAATAGTTGGTAAATTACATACAGTATTAAAGTTTCAATTTAGTCTGACTAGAGGGTTTTATTGTAGATATTTTTAAAGCCGACGTTTCGGTAACAAGCGTTAGAAGTCACCTCTTTTTTTTTATTCGACCCGTGATTTAAAAAAACTGTTAATAAATAAAAATTTTTATTTCACTCTCAAAAGCGCAAGAATAAACAAGAAAAACTTAAATTTCATTAGTATTTTTCTACTGTAATTACTTTTTTACATTAATGTTTCAAACTCGAGTGTTTATAGTTTTTTCTTCGACAGAGGCCTCGTATATTCCTCTACGAGAAAGCCTCATATATTTCTAGCTCCAAAGGAAAGTTGAGCCCAGATCTGTCTTATTATGACGAGAACAAAAACTCTCAACAATATGATATTATTGATATATATCATAATGAGTCAATTCGAAAGCATTCAAAGAGAAGTAGCTGTCTGTAGGTTTTGTCAAAAAAACTTTAGTTTACGAAGAAGCGCTATTGCTGGTCTAGCGAGCGACTGAGTATAAAGTCGCGTGTGTAAGTAGTTTGTTCGATTTTCCGAAACTTTAGTTTTTTAACTTTGGGAACACATATCACAAAAAGTTCTTGACATATTTCGATGAAAATTTTACAAAATACTCTTATACTAGTTCATACCATGAGGGGTTTTAAATATCTTAAAGGGTTTTGAAATAAAAAAAAAAATTAAGTAACGTTTTCTTTATAAAAATCATCAAAATTTCTATAATGAGGAGAATGAAAAAAGCTCATGGATTCAAAAAAACTAGTTAAAGATTCAATATTTTAAATTGTTTTTATTCTATTTTTAATCCTGAGATATTCCAAAGTTAACATTACGTTCTTACTGAAGTCGCTGCCCTTAATGCCAATAACAATTGTTGACGTAATGTAGTCCGGTGAAATTGGGTTAAAGATTTAGGCAACCTTGTTCAACTAATGTTTTTAATCACTTCAACGGGTCTAAACAGAACAAGCAAGTAATTAAACTCTCTGAAACAGGAAATGACAAACTCTTATTTTTATGAAAGTGAAACTGATCGCAAATTATTCCAGTTTGATTTCCACAAACAAAATATTAGCTCATTGTATTCATTAATTTTTTTATATGTTAGTGGGAATCAGATCGTCAAAGTTTCAAAGTATATGGGAGGAGAACGGCTGTTATTGTTATTTACTAATTTCGACTGTTCTTTGGAAGTGACCAGGGCAACTAAGGGCTGGTTTAGTTTTACGGTGAGTGCGCAGTAGTTCATGAGTTTAGAATGATTGCGAATTACATGTATAGACTAGTTATTAGTTGAACAAACTTATCTTGAGAAATAAGAATCATATCTTTGGTTACCAGGCCAGTGGAAGGACCTACACCCGAACTGTCACATGGTATGTATGATTTCTTGACTGTGTTAACAAATTTGAGTTTCAGCTCTCTGTCAAGATGAGAACCAAAGAGTGGCATCTATTTGATTAATGTATTGTCATAATAGTTTCTGGCGTTTTTTCCTGATAACCACTAGACTACAAAAGTAAAGTTAAATTTAGACTATTCATTAAATATTATGTTTTTTAACCTATACTTGAGCTGATACTGGTGGTGTCAGAGGCACAAGAGTGGGCTGACAGTATCCAATAGCCACAAAGCCTTACCGAGTTTGAATCCATTGTTAGAGATTAGTTTGTGCAATCAAATAGTTATCTTCTCGATGGATGTATTTTCAAACTTGATGGAAGCAAGATACGTTTTTCAGTATTGTAGAAAACTGTTGAATTGAGATGGTAAAGGAAATGCCAAAGATCATTGTGTCCTCATGTGTGACGTAAGTTCCAATTTACGAGGTAGTCATTACTTCACTTGATTACCGTTTACTCGTACTATTTCAGGCACCGGGAAGTACGTGTAGCCTCGCTGTCTGCTATAAGGTTGACTGAGGTTATCTCTCTAATCATAGACTTGAGTCTAGTGAACGGATCTATCTCCCCATTGGATCATAGCGATGACATAGAGCCAGACATCGCTCCTGATAGACCATAACTTTGTTTATGAACTACTGTTTGTGCCTTAACAGTTCTGATCTAGTAAGGACGCTGGCAAGAATGGCGAGATACATTCATCTCCCGTTTATACTGTAAAAATATGAACAACTGAATATGTCTCAAACAATGTGTCTCCAACAATGGAATAAAAGTTTGTTTTTTAATTGTCACATAATCTCACAGTGACGTTATACATGTTAGCCTAAACTTAGAAACTGCGAATTACACCGGCAAGCTTTTTGCCTATTTCATGTATTCGGCAGAAATGATGCTCAATTGGTGACTCAGTGGCTAAGGCTTCGGACTGCGGAAGACAAGTTTAAAGGTTTGAATCCCCATTGAGCCAACGGTCGGTACTTCACTCGTTGAATAAAAATTCACGCACAGGCCTGTAGGCTCATGTAAACTGGCGAGTTAAGTTAAAAAAGATGCATTTTTCGCGAAAACAGCAACGGTGCCTTTGCTTTTTCATAGTCCACGAAATAGGCATCGACAGCATTCTGCTAAGTGTAAGCACTAAACAAATCGAATGTTTTGAAGTCACTGCATTGTTTACTATTTAGAATAGGTGTAGTTTTTTCCCCAATAAGTTATTTTTGACATTCAAGTTGAGCGAGTAGGTGGCAGAGCGGCCTAAGGCGTCAGGACTTTAAAGTTTGGGTTAGAGATAGCGCTGGTTTGAATCCGGCCTAGACTGGAAAATTTATCAATACATTCACCTTCTAATGGACTGGTTCACTCCCTTACTCTGTCTGAGTAATTTCCTCGCACAGATCAATAGTCTATGAGGAATGGGCAGATCAAGGTTAAGGAGAAGATCGGCAAAAAAAAAAAAAAAAAAAAAAAAATATATATATATATATATATATATATATATATATATATATATATAAAAACGAGTGTGATGTTAATAATACGAAAAATGAACAGTGATATTTAAAAAGAAATTTAAGAACTGTTTTATCTTGTGGTCTGACGACCATTAAGCAGAATTTGAAGTTATCAATAGTCTTCAAGCGACAGTTTTCTGGTGACGTCACTAAAAACCGTAAATTCTATAACTATACAGCTAACTTTATGATTGCAAGCTTTGCAGGCGTTGAAGTAGCTAGGGTTGAAGATGGTAACGTAAATGCAGCGAAGCCTATGTTTTCTACCATCACAGACCTGCTTAGGCCTACTGCTTGCAGCCGCAAGGGAGAGAAGAAACCTTTCTTAGCACCATGGAAATATTCCAATGATTAATCAAATATTTATCAGTTAATTTGTAAGCTTGGATGGAAAAGCAAAAAGGTAATAACACCTGCATTGTTGTTTGGCATGTTACCGTCTAGGAACTTGACTAAAGAGGCTAAGTAGATTTAGTCAACGTCCATAGCCTCCCTGATGGTGAATTAACATTTATTTTAAACTACCAGGAACACCTGTCAACATTTAGATTTTCATTTCCTCAGAAATTTAAAAGTACAGTAAAGGGTGCAATTTTTGCCGTTTGGGGCCGCTCATGTTCTTCCGTCTGACAATGTACACAAGTTTACTGCAAAAGAATCAAGTTACTTATAAGATAACAGTTCTAGTAAACGGAAGGTCCAGGCACCTGTTCAACAGCCAGGGATCTGTTGAAGGGAGTAATACTAGTCTAAAATAAACAGTCGTTACTTAGATGTGACTGAGTAACCATTTATTCAGCGGGTATTAAACACAACTTATCATGAATCACTTAAAATGGTCATGTTTTAAGCCAGTTTTGGACAAAAAGGTCAAATGTGGTAAAATCCAAAATTCCAGAGTAATTCCTTGCAAAAATTAAAAGCGGTATCTTCGAGGAGAACACGATCGAGGATTTAAAGAAAATCAAGAATAACCTCCTGAGGCTGAACTTGTGATAAAATTGTTGTCGAGCAAGTAAACAATGTCGAAGATGGAGTAATGGAGGTGTAGATGATACGTTAATATTATTTGACAGTTTCAATAAACCGATTACTGTTTATCATTGAATATGTTGAAGTGGTGGGTAAAAATTCACTTGTTTTAAACGTACTTTTTGTCAATCACCCTGTTAAAAGATTTAAAGCAGTGGCTGCGAAAAACCTCTCACGCCAGGCTGAGAAAATAATTGATCGACCGATTAAAAAGCTAAGAATATGTCGTCCACAATACGGACCACTGTTCAAAGGTCAGTGACAACCCTTGTGAGTCCCTTATTAGGTAAACCTCAATAGTGCGTTCTAAATTAATGCTAGTCGAGGTAAGACACATTTTGGGATGTACGGGCACAGGAAGGTGGTGTTACGCAATTCCCATTGAGTGGACATGTAGTTAGTGAAACAAATCACATCAATACCGACGACACGCCCCTCCATTACCCACCATTACACATCATGTCACACGCTTCCTCCATACCTAAGAAAGTTGACTAAAGTCTTCTAATGAAACTAAAGACAAATTTGTTTGGTAAGAACGCTTCAATATTGTTGCAAATGTTAAAGGATCAACTACTAGGTGTCTAGGCTAACTTAATCCTAAGGTTGCGAACAGCCGGCAGGTTATCTAACGTCCGCACCATCAGATTGCATCAGCCGTTGAACCCCGCAGTGTTATTTACTATCATTATAGTTCGTATACCGATTACAAAAGTATTGTAAGAGGTGTGTTAGAAAGTTGGGATCTTTTCCATTATAATTCACTACCATGACCATAACTTAGGTTAACCTAACACAACGAAATCAACCAAACCTACCCAAACATAACATAACCAAATCTAACATTAACTAAACAAAGTAGTGGTAGTCAATTTACGGAAAAGGTCTGAAAGTTGTTAATTTTACTTTATTTTACATGTTAGATATACTTTATTTTAATATTGGCCTTCCTAATTAAAAATGATTAGACCTGATTCGGTACAAAATAGGCAATTTAATTTGATTGTACACTACATATAATTAGTTTTAACTGTATGTATTTTTCAGTTTTTAACGTTTGAACCTAAAATTTGAAGAAATTAAGGCAAAATAACATTGAATACTTTAGTGTAGAAATAGTCACTGACATAATCACATTCCACTTTCTGGACCTAGATGTATTTTCACTGTTATAATAATTATGACAAGCCTTCAATTTATTCATCTTTAACTTATTTTAAAGGGTTTCTACCAGTTTAGTTTTATGGTCACTTATATATTATAAACAATTACATTTTTTTGCTTATCTGAATATGAGTTTAACCTTACAGTATAAGTGAACGTCACACAACACTAATGTATTACAATACAAGTACAAAATGCACAAATATTATGGTGATCGATATCGGTGAACCACACTCACCTTCCTCAGACCAGACAAGGCGAGGACAAAAGAATTCACAAGATCTTCTGAAATGGTCTGATGAAGGCGAGCGTGGTTCACCGAAATCGATCACCATAATATTTGTGCATTTTGTAGCCTACTTATACTGTAATATATTTGTGCTTATATTGTAATATATTTGTATTGTAAGACGTTTACTTGTACTATATTTGTACCAACGTGTATTTTGCTAATTAAAAAACTATTTTTAACCTTCAGTCAATTAAGGAATGGACACGTGACCTCGAGTAGCTTTGTAAAACAAAGTTCTATATAACGATAAAAGCCAAATACCACTGACTCACACACTGATCACAGTATATAAAAAACTACTGGGGCCTAAAGCTCTGAAGCTAAATGTTGTAGGATGATTAGTTTTATGTTGTAGGTGTGCAAGAAGAAGAGATTTTGAAAAATTCGTCGAATTCCTAAATGGCAGCTGTATTAGTCCAGTCCAGAAATTTTTAAATATCGACAAGCGTTTTCATATTTTTCATGTAGTGGCTAAACAAACGGTCCTATTGACAAATTACTACCATTGTCAGTAAAATATTTGAAATGTTTTATAGCTTTATTCCTGTGACTTTTTGGTCCATCTCGTCTCTTTCACCCTCAGGTAGAGCCAGATTATGAGTTTGTGTGTTGGACTCTAAACGGTTACTTTACGCGCTCTGTATATAAATTTATAAAGTTTTCTTAACAAAGAAAACTTTTACATGTGGTTGAACAAACATAATTTTTCAGGATAAAAGACAAATGTGTACATTATAGCAATCATCGTAAGGAACATGTAAACATGGCGAGAAACTACTTTCAGACACAACGTTCATACATTGCATCTTCTAAAAGTTGACTTCCTGATTTTTGAAGACTATGAAACTTTGTTTTAAACACAACACATAAAAGAGGAAAACAAAATCCAAAATAGACTAGTTTAACCTCTAGGACCTATTGGGCCGTGGAGAAATTACTTAAATCCAAGATATTGTCTAGGAAGACTAAGTCAAAATTCCATAGTCCTCCCTGTGTTACTATATGGAGCAGAAACATGGACACTGACAAAGGAATATGAGAAGAAGCTTATTATCTTTAAAAATATAGTATTAAGAAAAGTGTTTGGTCCAGTATGCGAAGGGGAAGTTTGGAGAATAAGAAAAAACAGAGAATTGAGAGAAATGTACACTCACCCAGATATAGTAGCATTAGTGAAAAGTAGAAGACTAAGGTGGGCTGGACATGTTTGGAGGCTAAAAAATACCTCCATTATTAAATAAATTGAACGATCTAACTCAGAAGCTAGAAGACCCCTTGGAAGACCACGACTTAGATGGAGAGAACAGGTCCTCAAAGATTGGCGACTACGCCTGAGGCAGCAAAGAACAAAGCAGAATGAAGAGACATTGTTGGTAAGGCCAAAAACCAACTTGGGTTTCAATGGCCAAGGAGGTAAGGTAAGTAATGAAACTTTGTTATTCAGGAGAACGAACTGATGTCAATCAGAACATGTTAAAACATATGTTCACCATTGCCTGCTGATGTGACTAACACACTAAGAGTCACTCTCGGCATCTACTAGGAGATCAAACTGATGTCAATCAGAACATGTTAAAACATATGTGTTAAAACTGACCATTGCCTGCTGATGTGACTAACACACAAGGAGACACTCTCGGCATCTACCAGGAGATCAAACTGATGTCAATCAGAACATGTTAACACATATGTGTTAAAACTCACCATTGCCTGCTGATGTGACTAACACACAAGGAGACACTCTCGGCATCTACCAGGAGATCAAACTGATGTCAATCAGAACATGTTAAAACATATGTGTCAAAACTCACCATTGCCTGCTGATGTGACTAACACACAAGGAGACACTCTCGGCATCTACCAGGAGATCAAACTGATGTCAATCAGAACATGTTAAAACATATGTGTTAACACTCACCATTGCCTGCTGATGTGACTAACACACAATGAGACACTCTCGGCATCTACTAGGAGATCAAACTGATGTCAATCAGAACATGTTAAAACATATGTGTTAAAACTCACCATTTCCTGCTGATGTGACTAACACACAAGGAGACACTCTCGGCATCTACCAGGAGATCAAGCTGATGTCAATCAGAACATGTTAAAACATATGTGTTAAAACTCACCATTGCCTGCTGATGTGACTAACACACAAGGAGTCACTCTCGGCATCTACTAGGAGATCAAACTGATGTCAATCAGAACATGTTAAAACATATGTGTTAAAACTCACCATTGCCTGCTGATGTGACTAACACACAAGGAGTCACTCTCGGCATCTACTAGGAGATCAAACTGATGTCAATCAGAACATGTTAAAACATATGTGTTAAAACTCACCATTGCCTGCTGATGTGACTAACACACAAGGAGACACTCTCGGCATCTACTAGGAGATCAAACTGATGTCAATCAGAACATGTTAAAACATATGTGTTAAAACTCACCATTGCCTGCTGATGTGACTAACACACAAGGAGACACTCTCGGCATCTACTAGGAGATCAAACTTATTGTGTATCCACAGAAATATTACACAATAACTTATCAATAAATTTCACTGTTTGTAGTTTCTTCTGTAAAATTTCAGACAAATTAATTTACACGTACTTATGTATTTATTATAATTATGTTCAACTTGAAACAACATATTTATAAATGCTAAAGTAGGAGTACAACTAATGTCATATTATTTATTATAATCTAAAATCTAAGTGCATTTATAAAATGAATGTTTTCTCTAAATCTTATAAACTTGCAAATTGTGTTTGTTTTAAAACTCTTACCACAAGTCTGAGGGGGTTCAACCGGGCATCCATGGGTTCACAGTAGTGTTTGGCCAAGTAAGAAAGTGCACCGTCTGTCATAAATAACTGAAACAACACATCAAATAATTAAAAGAAGTACACACTGAGACAACACATTATATTATGTAAGTAAACGACCAGACTGATTCACTAAACAACTTATAAATTGTTCAGATAGCTCTTATTCACAAGATAATTTACTTCATAAATAGCCCACAACTAAATTATTTTATTCCAAATTAATTTTTTATAAATTATATATGAACATCATTCCAGGAAATATTCTATTATATTCCAGAGATGTGATGAGGAAAAACTAGTTATGTCTACAGATCAGGACTGTAACACATTTAAAATGGAAAAACATTGTAATCGACTTTACTTTTAAGGGGATGTAGGACTATTAAGTTCTCACTGCCGATTACATCGAATTGTCAGAGGTCCTATCTGATATTGACATTTAGGAGGGTAATTCGAAAACATATTAGTTGAAATTCTATTTTGTGGAATATTTTTGAGGAGGATGTATGGTAGATCCTTCACAAAAGGTCGGAATTGTTCCAAACCTTGGAAAATCATGTATGTCGTATGATACTGACCAGTCTTGCTTCCGGAAATCACCTACTTGAGTTACCCTATCATCTGCTCTTTGGGACAGCAGAGCAAATTTCATACTGAAGAGTTTTCATCTTAAAGGATGAATCCAATAAAATCCAGAAGTCCATAAAAAGAGTTGTTGGATGTTATTCGGAACCGAGTCCTTGTATCTGGTGTTTCCTACTTAGCCTACAGTTATGACTGAATCAACCACAGTATTATATATGGAAAAGGGGTGTTTGGTGATGTTATTTTATTGTTTCAATGAAAATAACTTATAGGATATATCTTAATATTCTTGACGCTTGAAATACAATGCCATAAATTGTTAATCCTCCAACATATGCCAAGCAAAGTAACATGACTACAGCAATGTTTACCGTAGAAGCGTTCTGAACTGTTACGGTATAGTAAACTCCTTACCAAACACACTAAATATGAGTTGTAAACCACTTGAATCAAGTTGTATGGCATCATGATTGTCTTGAGATCTAAGGGCTTCTTTTTCTCCATTATCCTAGGCCCGAGGTACAGGACGAAGATCAAGTAAGCAGCGACTAAAGAGACGACTGGAATCGGGCTGGACATCATCAGCCAAGAGTCTACCATTGCGTCTAAAAAGCAAACCATACATGAAAAGAAATCCAAAATCCTACCCTAAGGTACAATAATATTAAATTAAAACAAAATTGGTCCTTAAGTCCTAAAAATAAAATCAACACATGGTTAAAATAAAAATCAATTAAATTAAAAAAGGTAAACAATTTTGATACATGCACGCTCTTGAAGAATTACCATTAGACACCCAACCACCAGTAGTGTTACACTAGGCTATGATTGATTTAAAAAATGAACTATAATACGTACGAACGTACAAACAGAAAGTGCTCCATATAACGAATAACAAATACCTACAGATGCTCATGTCGGCACTAGTGGCGCAGTGCTGTAACCCAGCTACTTGGGGACAAAGTGTTTGGGAGATTGTAGGCGATAGGTTGGATGCTCGGTCCTCTTAATACCGACACGGCGTCCGCTCAATGGTTGTCATCAATATAGACACTACTAGAGAAGTCTGGGGTGTCCATGTTGGGTGGTAATCATTGTACGGAAGATGTGTGGGGGAGATAACTGAGTATTAGGCTTGTCAATTAGCTGAAATTCAGACCAGCACTACGTGGTTCGGATTCCACGTAAAGCTGTAGGTTCCTTAATTGCCCTGGCTGTTGGGATATTAATAAATTTTCCTTTCTGAGGAACAGTTGAACTCAATTAGTAACCAGACTACATTCACGCACACTCATCCACACTCATAAAATCATTCATATTCACCTTAAAATACCAACAACGTTGTGTCGGCGTCTCATATGTAAGAATGTAAGAGTGTTAGATTAGCTTCACCATCAAATTAAAGATTTTATATAAGTCAATTTAGGGTTAGTTTAGTGGGTAAAAAGTACCAGTTTAGGTATATGTTAGAGATAAATCTAATTTCAGCAGTGCCAACATACGCGAAAGAGAATTCAGATGAGCCTAAGAGACCAAACATGTCTCCGGGCATCATAATCTGATCTGCTAAACAAAAACCGGGTGGTGTGCTGAAATTGTACTCAGATGAGCCTAAGAGACCAAACATGTCTCCGGGCATCATAATCTGATCTGCTAAACAAAAACCGAGTGGTGTGCTGAAATTGTACTCAGATGTGCCTAAGAGGCCAAACATGTCTCCGGGCATCATAATCTGATCTGCTAAACAAAAACCGGGTGGTGTGCTGAAATTGTACTCAGATGACCCTAAGAGACCAAACATGTCTCCGGGCATCATAATCTGATCTGCTAAACAAAAACCGGGTAGTGTGCTGAAATTGTACTCAGATGAGTCTAAGAGGCCAAACATGTCTCCGGGCATCATAATCTGATCTGCTAAACAAAAACCGGATAGTGTGCTGAAATTGTACTCAGATGAGCCTAAGAGACCAAACATGTCTCCGGGCATCATAATCTGATCTACTAAACAAAAACCGGATGGTGTGCTGAAATTGTACTCAGATGAGCCAAAGAGGCCAAACATGTCTCCGGGCATCATAATCTGATCTGCTAAACAAAAACCGGATGGTGTGCTGAAATTGTACTCAGATGAGCCTAAGAGGCCAAACATGTCTCCGGGCATCAAAATCTGATCTGCTAAACAAAAACCTGATGGTGTGCTGAAATTGTACTCAGATGAGCCTAAGAGGCCAAACATGTCTCCGGGCATCATAATTTGATCTGCTAAACAAAAACCGGGTGGTGTGCTGAAATTGTACTCAGATGAGCCTAAGAGGCCAAACATGTCTCAGGGCATCATAATTTGATCTGCTAAACAAAAGCCGGGTGCTGTGCTGAAGTTGTACTCAGATGAGCCTAAGAGGCCAAACATGTCTCCGGGCATCATAATCTGATCTGCTAAACAAAAACCGGGTGGTGTGCTGAAATTGTACTCAGATGAGCCTAAGAGACCAAACATGTCTCCGGGCATCATAATCTGATCTGCTAAACAAAAACCGGGTAGTGTGCTGAAATTGTACTCAGATGAGCCTAAGAGACCAAACATGTCTTCGGGCATCATAATCTGATCTGCTAAACAAAAACCGGATGGTGTGCTGAAATTGTACTCAGATGAGCCTAAGAGGCCAAACATGTCTCCGGACATCATAATCTGATCTGCTAAACAAAAACCGGGTGGTGTGCTGAAATTGTACTCAGATGAGCCTAAGAGACCAAACATGTCTCCGGGCATCATAATCTGATCTGCTAAACAAAAACCGGGTGGTGTGCTGAAATTGTACTCAGATGAGCCTAAGAGACCAAACATGTCTCCGGACATCATAATCTGATCTGCTAAACAAAAACCGGGTGGTGTGCTGAAATTGTACTCAGATGAGCCTAAGAGACCAAACATGTCTCCGGGCATCATAATCTGATCTGCTAAACAAAAACCGGGTGGTGTGCTGAAATTGTACTCAGATGAGCCTAAGAGACCAAACATGTCTCCGGACATCATAATCTGATCTGCTAAACAAAAACCGGGTGGTGTGCTGAAATTGTATTCAGATGAGCCTAAGAGACCAAACATGTCTTCGGGCATCATAATCTGATCTGCTAAACAAAAACCGGGTGGTGTGCTGAAATTGTACTCAGATGAGCCTAAGAGGCCAAACATGTCTCCGGGCATCAAAATCTGATCTGCTAAACAAAAACCGGATGGTGTGCTGAAATTGTACTCAGATGAGCCTAAGAGGCCAAACATGTCTCCGGGCATCATAATTTGATCTGCTAAACAAAAACCGGGTGGTGTGCTGAAATTGTACTCAGATGAGCCTAAGAGGCCAAACATGTCTCCGGGCATCATAATTTGATCTGCTAAACAAAAGCCGGGTGGTGTGCTGAAGTTGTACTCAGATGAGCCTAAGAGGCCAAACATGTCTCCGGGCATCATAATCTGATCTGCTAAACAAAAACCGGGTGGTGTGCTGAAATTGTACTCAGATGAGCCTAAGAGACCAAACATGTCTCCGGGCATCATAATCTGATCTGCTAAACAAAAACCGGGTTGTGTGCTGAAATTGTACTCAGATGAGCCTAAGAGACCAAACATGTCTTCGGGCATCATAATCTGATCTGCTAAACAAAAACCGGATGGTGTGCTGAAATTGTACTCAGATGAGCCTAAGAGGCCAAACATGTCTCCGGACATCATAATCTGATCTGCTAAACAAAAACCGGGTAGTGTGCTGAAATTGTACTCAGATGAGCCTAAGAGACCAAACATGTCTCCGGGCATCATAATCTGATCTACTAAACAAAAACCGGGTGGTGTGCTGAAATTGTACTCAGATGAGCCTAAGAGACCAAACATGTCTCCGGACATCATAATCTGATCTGCTAAACAAAAACCGGGTGGTGTGCTGAAATTGTACTCAGATGAGCCTAAGAGACCAAACATGTCTCCGGACATCATAATCTGATCTGCTAAACAAAAACCGGGTGGTGTGCTGAAATTGTACTCAGATGAGCCTAAGAGACCAAACATGTCTCCGGACATCATAATCTCATAATTATATTTACCAATAGAACCAAAATATTTAAAATAAATGTAAACTATACAAATATCATATATGTTAATATAACTGAATAACATGCAATTTGAATTATGAATTGGTAGGCGTACTGACGCTATTCACAAGGACATCTCTCTGTTTTGGTTTGTTATTAAAAGTATAAAATTACAGAGAATTTAACAATGTACACGATATTAAGTACATGGTAAAATAGTAATAGCTCATCATATTTTAACAAATTGTTTTCCTTATCCTAGCCATTATTAGTTTTCATCATGTGGTTGTACCATTGATTATATAAACCTACAATAGATAAACCATCTAATAAGAACATTTGTGCCAGTAATTTTGTTAGTTTGTTTGGCCCGCAACCACAGCTGGTTTAAACTGCACTAGATTTACATGGGACTACACTAGCGCTCCACAATGGACCACAAAAACAGCTGATATTTTGAGACTCAAAATTTAACATTGGGTGGGAAATCTATTTGTGTATAAAATCAATGGTTGTACTTAACAACAGTTCAACAAATTTTCTTTATTCTTACTTTAATTATCCAAATTAGGCAACAATACAGTGTGTCAACAAATTGGACAACAAAAACTTGAAAGAGTTGTAAATAATAATTGGTAATTAACTTTTACGTTACGGTTCTCCAGTTGTTTTCCCAACCATGTACTGGTGACTCTTTCATTCACTGAAACTAAACTTTTACTTAGATCTCGACTTTCTGTAGACAAACTTTGGCATGTATGAGACATAAAGTATATGTTATTACATTCAAAAATAATAAATTCGGCTATCTGAAAAAATTATTGTGTTAATGTTTAAAGCTTTTTTCTTCTTCTTCAGAGATGTGTGTTTTTTAAATGTACAGGTAAAATGGGTAGTCTAACAAGAATCGTTCTTCTAGGGGGTTGACAAGGTGGAATGCCAGGGCTCTATACATAGTAGGAGTTGGTGAAATTTCAAAGGCATCTTGAGGATTGGTGAGCTGCTAAGAATCGTGTTTGTCATATGGAATTTAAAAACATTATGCGAGTTATTTATATTTGGGATACATATGGCCATGTATGTAGGGAGAGTGAAAAAACGTACCACTGAGAGTTGGATGCCAAGGTTTAGTTCATAGGTAAATCGATGGAAAACACTTTTTCACTCTCAATCGATGTACAATTTTTATGATCTTTTTTTGGTGACAGCAGTTCTTGGTAACATTTTAAAATTCTTATTCGTAGATGTGCCGTATACATTTAGGCACCATTATAACTGATTTTCATAAATTTATATAATATTTCAACAAAAAAAAAATAATTATTTCGGTGGGCATAGCACGTAATGTAAGATTAACGACAAACTCTGGGTGTTTGTTGTCAGCTGAATAAAGGTAGGGTCCGATTGCGTCTTTGTATCCTCAGTTTTGTCGACCGCAACCAAGATTGGGTTGTGATTGCACCAGCTGAGCTTTCCCTTTGGCAATGTGTGGTTTGAGACTGCTGGCATATGTACATCAATAATGTCACTACAAGCATGATTCTTGACAGCTCGTTTTACCAACGTTATAGTTCTTTTCATATTTCATAAAAAAATTCTGAAAAGTTATTTTTTTCTTATTCATAAAAATTAAGAGCTTTCCAAAGCATTTACACCCCTCCATATTTTTATACTTAAATCTTGGTAAAAAAAAACTCCATAAGAATAATACTTCTGTCATGAACAATGTAATAAAGAGTAAGAATTAAATGTCGTATTCATGGGAAAAGAATTAATAAATTTGAATAATAAGTCAAAGGAATGTCATTGCAATAAATAAATAGTAAAAAGCAATTACAAATACAATAATAAATATATAGCATATGTCTGATATAGAAAATAACTTTGTCATTTCAGAAAATAGCAGGTCTAATTGGGAAGAGGCATTGACCAGCTAACCCATTTTTACCATTATTTTCATTCATTCATTGTTGCTAGGTTTCATTCATGATCTAGTGTGCCTTCAGACATGTTTTGAACGTATAGATCTAGGTTCCATTCATGATCTAATGTGCAATCATATACGTTTTGAGCGTACAGATCTAAGTTCCATTCATGATCTAATGAGCCATCAGTCACGTTTTGAACTATAGATCTAGGTAAAATTCATGATCAAGTGTGTCATCAGACACGTTTTGAACGTGTAGATTTAGGTTCCATTCATGATCTAATGGGCTATCAGTCACGTTTTGAACTATAGATCTAGGTAAAATTCATGATCAATGTGCAATCAGATACTTTTGAACGAGTAGATCTAGGTTAAATTCATGATCAAGTGTGTCATCAGACACGTTTTGAACGTGTAGATCTAGGTTCCATTCATGATCTAATGGGCCATCAGTCACGTTTTGAACGTGTAGATCTAGGTTAAATTCATGATCTAATGGGCCATCAGTCACGTTTTGAACGTGTAGATCTAGGTTAAATTCATGATCTAATGGGCCATCAGTCACGTTTTGAACGTGTAGATCTAGGTTCCATTCATGATCTAATGGGCCATCAGTCACGTTTTGAACGTGTAGATCTAGGTTCCATTCATGATCTAGTGGGCTATCAGTCACGTTTTGAACGTGTAGATCTAGGTTAAATTCATGATCTAATGGGCCATCAGTCACGTTTTGAACGTGTAGATCTAGGTTAAATTCATGATCTAATGGGCCATCAGTCACGTTATGAACGTGTAGATCTAGGTTCCATTCATGATCTAATGGGCCATCAGTCACGTTTTGAACGTGTAGATCTAGGTTCCATTCATGATCTAATGGGCCATCAGTCACGTTTTGAACGTGTAGATCTAGGTTCCATTCATGATCTAATGGGCCATCAATCACGTTTTGAACGTGTAGATCTAGGTTCAATTTATTATCTAATATGCCATCAACCATGTTTTCAACTTTTAAATTTAGGGTAAATTCATTTATTTAATTATTGAAAATAAGAGTCCTTTAAATCTCTAGAGATCCATATTGCGTGTATGTTTCTGAATCTCAGTAAGTTGATATCAGATGAGAATAAATTATCAGATTCATTGAGAGCCTGAGCTTAAAACACTTTCTTGGTTTAAACTCATGTATCTGGCAAAGATGACCATAAAAATGAATGGGAAAAATCTTGGCTAAACTCTTTTAGTGGAGGTTTTTGAGGAAGTAATAGTCTTATTTGGTTTACACCATTTAAACGTTTATTTAAATCGAGTTAAATTAACGTTTTCTTGAGTACTTTATGAGTTACCTTCTTCAATATGATTGGTTGAGTCTCGTCTGTTGCTGCCAATATCGTGGCTTCCAATATTATGGCCAACAGTTTTATATTTTTGTGCTTTTGATCGTGATTTTATTCGAACTTGCTTTCATGGTCATTGGTAAAGATAAGTAAAGTATATATGAATATGAATATGAATAAGTCTAATTAGACATCATAAAACTAACTGTAATTTTGACATAGAGCAACTTAAATTTTAAGAAGAGAATTTAGTTGTAGACGTATTAAAAGGAATGTCACGTTTCTGTGACGGGCCAACAGTTTTAATACTTGTGTAAGTAAATATTTTTGCACCAAAAGTAAATATATTTGAGAAACACCTTCCCCTACTCCACGAGTGTTGAACATTGCCTTAGTTACTCTTTCTAAAAACACTAATGTATTATACATTTCAACATCTAATCGTTGTTTTACCTTTTTGAGCGAGGGTTTTTGTAAATGTGCACGTGAGACCCTGCAATTTATTTGGGTGAGGAAATCTATCGACATCAGGAAAGTAGGATATGACGATATTCGCCGGTAATAACACGTTTATGTCAGAGCCAGTCGCCGGCTAGTACTGATCTCACGACCTTTAGGCCTATATCTAAACTTCCCTGCCATTGCAGTGACATATATGGTCTAAACTATATGTAGGAATGTAATACTATTACATAACTTCTCTGCCATGGCAGTGACATAATTATATGGTCTAAACAAACTCCTCTGCTATGGCAGTGACATAATTATATGGCCTAAACAAACTCCTCTGTCATTGCAGTGACATAATTATATGGTCTAAACAAACTCCTCTGCTATGGCAGTGACATAATTATATGGTCTAAACAAACTCCTCTGTCATTGCAGTGACATAATTATATGGTCTAAACAAACTCCTCTGCTATGGCAGTGACATAATTATATGGTCTAAACAAACTCCTCTGTCATTGCAGTGACATAATTATATGGTCTAAACAAACTCCTCTGCTATGGCAGTGACATAATTATATGGTCTAAACAAACTCCTCTGTCATTGCAGTGACATAATTATATGGTCTAAACAAACTCCTCTGTCATTGCAGTGACATAATTATATGGTCTAAACAAACTCCTCTGTCATTGCAGTGACATAATTATATGGTCTAAACAAACTCCTCTGTCATTGCAGTGACATAATTATATGGTCTAAACAAACTCCTCTGTCATTGCAGTGACATAATTATATGGTCTAAACAAACTCCTCTGTCATTGCAGTGACATAATTATATGGTCTAAACAAACTCCTCTGTCATTGCAGTGACATAATTATATGGTCTAAACAAACTCCTCTGTCATTGCAGTGACATAATTATATGGTCTAAACAAACTCCTCTGTCATTGCAGTGACATAATTATATGGTCTAAACAAACTCCTCTGTCATTGCAGTGACATAATTATATGGTCTAAACAAACTCCTCTGTCATTGCAGTGACATAATTATATGGTCTAAACAAACTCCTCTGTCATTGCAGTGACATAATTATATGGTCTAAACAAACTCCTCTGTCATTGCAGTGACATAATTATATGGTCTAAACAAACTCCTCTGTCATTGCAGTGACATAATTATATGGTCTAAACAAACTCCTCTGTCATTGCAGTGACATAATTATATGGTCTAAACAAACTCCTCTGTCATTGCAGTGACATAATTATATGGTCTAAACAAACTCCTCTGTCATTGCAGTGACATAATTATATGGTCTAAACAAACTCCTCTGCTATGGCAGTGACATAATTATATGGTCTAAACAAACTCCTCTGTCATTGCAGTGACATGTATGTTTTAAACAATATTTATGAATATTCCTTAGCATCTCTAAACATTCTTTTTATTTTATTTAAAATTTTTTCAATTTGTTACTATTATGTGTGCTAATGAAAATTATGGGGAAGAAAATTCAGAAATTTTTCATTCTCATTTATTGAATGTGTACAATTGTACAGCCTTATTGTTCACTATAAGAAAATGGTACATATTTATAAATAAATAAATAATCAATATTTTGTCTGTTACAAAAATTAATGTCTTTTGTGTGTTTTTTTTGTACATGATGCACTGAACAGACTTTTCAATAGAAACCTTACTATTTTTCTTTTTTTAAATGAATTTATTTAAACTATAAGTAACAGTAGAAGGAATTGTTCTATGGTAATTAAATATAGTTTTTAATGTCATTTGTGGATGTGCGTGCAAAGATTTGATGAGTTAAAGTGAACCGAATTTGTGCTGTTATTAATTGTATAGTAGAGAAAAATAGTGTTTACTGTATGTGCAATCGGAAACAACGCATTAAAAGGAACTGAGATAATCTTTATGTTTATATTCTAGAAATTATATTTTTATATATACAATATATAGTTGTATACTGTTGGCCTACTGACATACGTCTGGTATATAACCTCAGCTGACGTTACGCGTACTACAGATGTGTGACGCACATTATCAGGGGAGGCAACTCGAAGGGTGAGGTCAGGGCAAGTTGTGGAGGTCACTGACTGATGTTGCACTAGCGGCGTTTTCATTCATCAAACTTGTAATACAAGATGCGTTTAAACACATTTTTGACTACACGTTTACTAAACATAATTTGAGATATTTTATTTTTTTCCTTTCCACAACAGTTGTATTTTATACAGTGTACTCAAACTTTATCAGGCGACAATGGTCCAAACCATCTAGGCAAATTATGAAGTGAAGCTCCTGGGATCTGAACCCTCAGCAATGAAAGCATAAGTGATAACCAAAAAGCCAGCAAGAGGATTAGTTGTTAACAACTCCTTTGGTTCGAATGTAAATTTGGAACGGGGGATCTGGTTCGTCATCATTTAAGCTAATACGTAATTGAATACAATGAGAATAATTAATTAATGAAACAAAATTAGTCCATGTAAAATAATCAATACAACATAATTGATTAGTTTAACAATTACTATTGAACAGTAATAACTAATGTCAGAGTTACGACGGGTCAATATGAAACTTAGTGGTGTCGGTCGGCTGGTGCATGGACCGTTCAGTTGCTGTTTATATAACTATGAGTCCTATTCCTTAGAAATTTAAGGAAAGTTCTGAGTTCTTTTTTGCTTTCGAAAAAAGCTAGTATTTAATGAAAAGTACTGATGATATATTTACACTTCATTTGGGTTAATCTTATCATCCAAAACAAGCCACGTCCGGATGGCGTTTTTTTTTTTTGCCTCCAAGGATTTATAATTTAAAAATTTTTAGTGGTTTTCAACTACGTGAAATTGATTAGCACCTGTCTCAACCCTGGGAAAATTCTGATTTCTGCTCCAGATGCATGTTATGTGATTCATACGTCCCATGTTACCGACTTCTAGCAGAAAAAAATCAATATATGGAACCATTATCTACTCCTAGCAGAAAGTGCGGTTTCAAACTAAATATAACTTAGGTATTTATCTCCTAAATTACATTATACTATTATATTTTGGAAGGGACAACATTTAAGGCCCCCCCGAATTAAAAATTATGCTAAAAAACCCAAAATTAGGTTATGGTAAACTAATACACCTAAGTGGGGTATCAAATTAAAGGTGTTCGCCTCTTCCTTACTAATATACCATCAGATTTTTAGAAAAGACTTTGTTTATGAGCTCCACTGCTCCAAAAACCGAAATTAATTGTCATACTACTTAAGAATGCTGGCGAGGCCGTAGGCCGATCTTCCTCACGAGGCGACATGCCGAGATCCACAAATGGGGATTGTAGCAGAGTGTTTTGGTGAGGCCGCAGGCCGAACTTCCCCCCGCTAGGCCGTAGGCCAGTTCCACAAAGGGGCCTGTAGTAGAGCGTCTTGGCGAGGCCGCAGACCGAGTTCACAAAGGGGCTAAAGGTAAACGCGGAAAACCTTTACTAGTGTGAAGACACGAAATTTTATTAATAACGAACAAGGTAGAGCAACAACGAACGATCCTCAGGATCCTCCGGGAGATATGGATGAACCTCTTTAGTTGTAAAATTCACTGAACGAAGCTCGGTCTTCAGGTATTAAATATAAAAATTGATCGATTAGTTTTTTGTCAGAAAATTTAACAAAGAAATTCTCGTTTAGTTTTTAAATGGATATTATGTGAGTCAAAAATAAAAATTATTTCATAACGAAAACACTTTTTATCTATTTATTTTAAGAAAAGAAAACTACTACATTTTTTATAGGTTCAAAGTTTGAATTTCAAACAGAAACCGTTCAAATCGGTTCAGAACCTTGTCGGTGTAATTTATAGAATGTAATTTGTCAACTTTTGTCACAATATGTGAACATAATTTAATACGAAATATTGTGACATTATTCAAACAATGGATTGATCAACAGCCAATATTGAACAATGGACAATTGAACACTGTAGATAAGCTACTTTGAGAGGCAGGGAATAGCTTCCTCATAAAGTGGTTATAAAAGAAGACAATTGAGGAAAACTGAGCTCAGCTGGATGAAGCATTAATGAAGAATTATGCCGTGCCTCATCAAAGTCGGAGTTGGTGTTACCAACTGTTGTTTGGGGGGGGGGGAGACTTGAGCGCCAACTACACAGAGGGTGGAACAAACTTTACAAATTGACAAACTTCTATAAACTGAATTACATTTTTTGTTCAGTTTCAATGTAGTTTTTGTTTTGAAGAGGATACAACAAATTACTAATGGTTATTAAGTTATTGCACCATTTGTAAATTATTAAATTTCTTTATGGTTGTGAAAGCGTTAATAATTTACTATCATAATTTTTTATTCTAAGTAATTTAGTCACTTGAAATTTTTCAGATAGTTACAGTTTTATAGTGTGTAATATTTTTACATAGAGTTAGGATTTAAAGGGAGTGAGAAATAATAAGGAATGTTCTTCGAAGGTCTTATCACGCCCTAAAAACTTTAATACACTTTATTCTGGCCAATGTTTAAAATTAATATTAAATAAGGGATCTCAAATAATAATAGTAACAACAGCCTAATTGATATATGAAACAGCACTGCAATCGTCAATACCCGAAGCAATAAAACTAAATCAGGATCGATGAGAGATCATAAATGGCAGCTCCAACACACAGCCAGTTATAAATGTACTATTTAGGAAATTAAAGAATTCTTAGGCACATCTACTACTAATAAACTATTTTTTGACTGTTGATATAACAAGCCATGTTAAATTGCTTTCATTTAAAATGTTTTGGTCATTTACCGGATCAATGTTTCAAACAAAATGGTCTTTGGCCCATCTGTCAGTCACAATAAAATTAAGTCTATTGCTTCAATTTCACAGAAAACCTATGAAAACTCTTTATCACAAAAAAAGCCAATGGGAGAACAATTAAATTGTATTTAGATGGAAAACCAACGAATTGTGTTATTATTTCATATTTCTTTACAATGTATTGAACATAAAGTATTATTCTATATTTTGTAATTTTATTAATATATATATAAAAAGAACTACACTTAGCAATCTTTTCTTGATTTTTTAATGTTTAAAATCGATTTCGGTCTCGAAAGACCATCATCAGTTATAATATCATTTTATAATATCAGCTGTTAAATTAATTATTCTAAAGATATATTTATAACCCTATTTGTATTCTATGTTAAACTGATGATGGTCTTTCGAGACCGAAATCGATTTTAAACATTAAAAAATCAAGAAAAGATTGCTAAGTGTAGTTCTTTTTATATATATATAAATATTAAGCAATCCAATAGCTAAAAATGTCAAAAAATTTTATTAATTTGTGTTATTGGTAATCTTTGCAGAAAACTGTCTCATATATATTAAACAAAAGTGGGCGTATGTACTTACCTTCAAATAATGGAACTGTCTGGAATGGAGAGCCATGGCCACTGTTATTAGCTGTCAAATTCACCACCCCGATGTCCATGATTGGGGATTACGGGGTCCTGGAAAGACAATTCTGGGTTAAAATACGAGATATACGTAACATAAAGATATCAATTATTGGGTAAGTGAAATTATTAAAATTTTCTCATATCTGCAATGAAACTGCGATGTTTTCTCGTGAGCAGCAATAAATATTTTAGGATGGAAAGTTCACTGTAATGATTTAAAATGCAGGAAGATGTTACAGGATATACCAAGCAGGCCATGGAAGTTTATTGCAATTGATATTTTCACCACAAAAGGAAAATATTTTGTTGTGGTTGCTCACCCATATTCGGAATATTTTGAAGGGATCTTATCATCCCATTCTGGGTGTTGTTAAGTGAAAAAATTTAATAAATAAAAAAATAATAATAGTAAAATAAATAAATTGTTGTATGTTGTTACCGTCCTACCCACTTAAAAAAATCGTCATTCTTAATGATTCAATATATTTGATGTCTTTAGTGACACTTGACAAACTTGATACTTTATTGAAATTTCCTTTTGAAAGCTTACTATTGAAAGACAATTTGATGAAAAATCTTGACAGCAACACGTTGCCTTTGGTAGACAATCTAATTAGGCACATTGCTCTTGGCTATACCTTGCTATCGATAAACAAACTGACGTAGCACCTTGAAATCAATACGTTGCCTTTGGCAGAAAGTCTGATGAAGTACTCCAGTAGTTATACCTTGCTATCGATAAACAATCTGACGTAGCACCTTGAAAGCAATACGTTGCCTTTGGCAGAAAATCTGACAAAGTACTCCAGTAGTTATACCATGCTATCGATAAACAATCTGACGCAGCAACTTGAAAACAATACGTTGCCTTTGCAGAAAGTCTGACAAAGTACTCCAGTAGTTATACCTTACTATCGATAAACAATCTGACGAAGCACCTTGAAAGCAATACGTTGCCTTTGCAGAAAGTCTGATGAAGTACTCCAGTAGTTATACCTTGCTATCGATAAACAATCTGACGAAGCACCTTGAAAGCAATACGTTGCCTTTGCAGAAAGTCTGACGAAGTACTCCAGTAGTTATACCTTGCTATCGATAAACAATCTGACGAAGCACCTTGAAAGCAATACGTTGCCTTTGGCAGAAAATCTGACGAAGTACTCCAGTAGTTATACCTTGCTATCGATAAACAATCTGACGTAGGACCTTGAAATCAATATGTTGCCTTTGACAGGTATTCTAATAAAGCACTTTTGTAGTAAGACCTTGCACTTTCAATTTGACGAAGCACTTCAGAAGTTACATCTTGCCATTGGCAGCCAATGTGACAAAGAACTTTAGTTGTAAATTGGTAGAAAATATGAGATGCATATTAGTAGTAAAACCTTTCCATATGCAGACAATGGAATTATAAGTACATTGTTAATCACCCTACAAACTAGAATAAGAAATAGAGATGTGCTAAACTGCTGTTTGAAAGAAGCAGCTTAACTGAAAGCAGTTGGCATCACTAAGCTGCTTATTAAAAGCAGTTTAGCTTAGCTACAGCACACATATTGACACGTTGTTTCTGTATACCGTTGTTAACTGAAAAATGCTTAGCCAGCTTTAAACTTGCTTTTAATTGAATTATAAGATCAAGTAAATTAATTACACATACATACCAAACAGTTACAGCAAATCTACAAAGACATGGCTGTACAATTTCTTGGAGATGGGTTAGTAAAAATTGTGTATACCTTTCCACTAACAGAACATTTAATTCAAAAGTATATCGTACATAATGACAGTGTATCGCAACAGTACAAGAGAGCTGCAGACAACAACTAATATAGGAAAGTGCTTACTGTTCACTGATCTTACCTGCTTTCTGTAACTGTTGTACGGGAATAGCTACTGTCGAGAAACTCAACTGTTTAGTAGCTGAGCTGCTTATTTGCCTACTTGCTTTCTGTAACTGTTGGACGGGGATAGCTGCTGCCGAGAAACTCAACTGTTTAGTAGCTGAGCTGCTTATTTGCCTACTTGCTTTCTGTAACTGTTGGACGGGGATAGCTGCTGCCGAGAAACTGTTTAGTAGCTATGCTGTTACTTGCCTACCTACTTTCTGTAACTGTTGGGTGGGGATAGCTGCTGCCGATAAACTCAACTGTTTAGTAAATGAGCTGCTTACTTGCCTACCTGCTTTCTGTAAGTGTTAGACGGGGACAGCTGCTGCCAATAAGCAGGCATTCTCACTCAACTGTTTATTAGCTGAGCTGCTTACTTCAATAAACTGCTGTTTCTAAACTGCTTCAGCTTATTTAGCACATCCCTAGTTCACATTTGCCGCATCGCAACAGTGCAAGAGACCTGCAGACAGCAACTAATATAGAAAAGCGCTTAATATGGACTGCTGTTGACCAACCTGTTTTCTGTAACTGTTGGACGAGGATAACTGCTGCCAAAAAGCAGGTATTCTCACTCAACTGTTTACTTTAATAAGCCGCTTAAGCATATTTATTACATCCCTAATAAGAAACATGTCATGTAAGTACTTTACAGACATGATGGAGAAGAAAATAAGTTGTAAGACCATTTCGTTTGCACAAAAACATTTTGCGTGCGGGAAGTCACTGTGGAAGGAAACAATGTTCTTTTGTTGTAGTTGGCACTCCCCCATTACACAAGTCGTGGGTTTGTAGATCGTGTAGACCCGCCCTCCTTCGCCATCGTGCAGATTGCTTCATCGTGTATTCGCGCAACCACAAAGTAGCCTACCCAAGAACGTCACGGCCCATTGAAAGAGTAAAGAACGCTAGTGACCTCTTCTGTTCTTTACTTACTGGAAATTACTTAAAACTATAATTGACATAAATGCAATGACGAATTGCCTGCAAACTGCCTAACATTATTGTTTGTTGCAGATTCACGAAGTGGTTCCTAATTGGGAAACACAAACTATCATGCATTCACTAGTAACTCTTGATACTATGTATTTTATTTCTCAACAACCAATATATTTAGTATAATTATAATGAACAGATAGATATATTATCCTTTGCTTCCAAGTCTGACCACGTGTCCCTGATGTCGTGGTTTGTGACATATTGGACCCTGAGGATTATTAAATGATATGTTCTAGATGTCCTTAGATTGTCTGTGTTACTTGTTAAATACTTGATTTGTAAAATGTTTAACTACTATAGATCAAGGAGTTTTTACTTTTTCACACTATCGTACATATTTGTAAAATTAATATATATTTGTTTTTGATATTAACTGTTATTTTGTAGTTATTCCTAAAACGTTTAATTTACATCAAACAAAACATAAACAACCCATCAAAACATATAAGCATTATTTTTACGAAGTTTAAACATAGAAATAATCACTATTACCATTATGTATGAATTCAGACCAGGAAAATAAAAAACAGAAACCCGTAAATTTTATTCAGCAGGTCGGATCGAAATGCAGCAGTTTTTTGCATTTGCGTCTGGAACGCATCAGGAAACTAAGTGACCACTGTACCGTGTAATTTTTGGAAATTGCATCGCTGCATCGAAATATTCATTCTAAAAAGTGCATTTTCTATTTAACTAAGAAAAACCTCATATCTTGGCCAGAAATCATTCGAATGAGACGACATTTAGTACCCGGAAGTTTTTCAAGTCGGGGAATATAAATGTGATGTTAAAATTTAGCCCCGGGCATCTGGAGATCCGGAAACTATCTGGACCGTCATTCCCTTGAGTTCTACGGAAACTCCTTACAAATCGACTGAAAATCGGTACTCGGTGGCTTTCGACTCGCTCGTCTCGAAAATCACATCTGCAACCTTCCCCCTGAGTACCTGGTGCGAGCATCCTGACTTCCACGGGGATTTTCTGTCAGAGAACACGGGTCAGAAGAACACGGGGGAATTCTTCATAAAATCGACAGAATCCATAGAACTCCCGGGGATGACGTGAATTTCAATATGAGATTTTCATTCCCCGACTCTAAAACCCCCGGGTACAAATTTCGTCTCATTCCAGTGATTTCTGGGTAAGATATGAATTTTTCTAAATGACTAAAAAGTGCACTTTTGAGAATACATTTTTAGATGCAGCGATGCAATTTCCAAAAGGTACATGACAGAAAGTGGTCACTAAGTTTCCTGATGCGTTTCGGAAGCGAATGCAAAAAACCGCATTTCGATCCGACCTGCTGCAGATATTTTCCCGTTTTTGGCCTTTTTTAGTGATTTATTTCGTGGCATATTGTATCTAAAAAAAACTAAAAATGTTTGTTGTGTGTCCCGGAATTAGACTCTTGAATGTAGCTTTCTTAAAAATGTAATATTTTTTTGATTGGAATAAAGTTAAAACCAAAACTTTTTAGATCGCATTATATTCACGTAAACGTTATTAAATTTGTAGATCAACTTCTTAGGAATTGACGTATTGAGAACACCTTATTGATCAATCCAACTATGGATCTGCAGGCAATACAACGCAGGATGTACACATTTAGAACTTGTCTTTAATGTATATTAATGATTGTTGATAATTATGCACGTAGAGCACATTGCTGAATAACGGCTTCCCAACTCGCCTGACAAGCAATATATGTTCTAATAGTGAATAACCCAACACAGCCATTATTTTAAATATCTCTAATTAATTACAATTTTGTGTAATTTGTATTAAATTGTATTGTGTAAACTCTAATTAAATACAAAAAAATTAGTATTAAAACAATTTAATTCAATCAAAACTGTTCTAAAATTGTGAAAAGTGTGCTTTGTTTCAACACTTCGATAAACAATGATTATTTCTACTGATTAGAGAACATAGTTTATTAAAATGACCTATAGAGGATAAGTTTTTAGAAAGCATTTGGATACGCGATCTAAACTGTTATTGTTGGCATGTGTTTTTCCTTAACTGTTAGTAATTCACATTAGAACTAACACTAATAAGTAGAAATAGTTTTAATCACTAAGCATTTGGTGTAGCCTATATAACTATAGTCAATTAAAAACCCCAAATAATTAAAAATATCTCTCTGAAGATGGTGTTTAGATAACAAACTATTGTCATGTAGCATGGGGCTTTATTAGCCGTCATGTTAACTGAATGGTTGAAAACGTCTTTTCTTATTACAGTAATAAAACAAGAATACCTCTAGTATTTGGAAAAAGAATGTGAAACTTAAGAGTAAGAAGGTTGTTTTTCATTTTTGGTTCACCAACTTGAACACGAAACATATTTTGGTCCACAAAATTGAACACGTAACATATTTTGGTTCACCAACTTGAACACGAAACATATTTTGGTCCACAAAATTGAACACGTAACATATTTTGGTCCATCAAATTGAACAAGAAACATATTTTGGTTCAGCAACTTGAACATGAAACATATTTTGGTCCACAAAATTGAACATGAAAGATATTTTGGTCCACAAAATTGAACAAGAAACATATTTTGGTTAACTAACTTGATCACGATACATATTTTGGTCCACCAACTTGAATACAAGACATATTTTGGTCCACAAAATTGAACAAGAAACATATTTTGGTTCATAAACTTGAACAAGAAACATATTTTGATTCACCAACTTGAACACGAGACATACTATTACTGTAAGTTTGTTTCCAACCCCTTAACATCTTTATAAAATTTACCAATATTATAACAATCGATGATTTCTATTTAAATATTTATGCTTTATAGTAGTTTATAATTTCATTTTAAAATTCAAGAAAAATGACTGATGATCCTCTTTTATTTTTTGTGCACTATCTAAAACAAAATTATTGGAACAAAATCATATACAGTTTAAATTAAAGTTGTAAATACCTTAAAATCTTACAAAACTCTTAAAATAAAAATTATGTAAAAAATTAATGACAGCGGAAGGAATTAGAAGCAATTATCAGTTCAGTGTACTAGAAAAGTTTATAACTGGTCAAGGTCACCAATCACCTCTTACGGCAAGGTCGCCGCAAGGTCACTGATCTAAGTCCTGATACAGTAAACTTTACGTGTCTATCGTTTCCTACGCCCTAGTCTCAGTTGTAATTACGGAAGACATTTGAATACGGAAGATGGATTTTACAAATCCAATGTCAGCCATTACTTCATGTCCCCACTACTCAATCATCACTGACAATTCCTCTACTACCATATACGGAATTGAAATAACGAGTAATTTGTCTTCCCTGATATATATATATATATATATATATATATATATATATATATATATATATATATATATATATATATATATATATATATACCTTCCCTGATACACAAATGTTTAGTAGAAATTACTCGTTATTTCAATTCCGTATATGGTAGTAGAGGAATTGTCAGTGATGATTGAGTAGTGGGGACATGAAGTAATGGCTGACATTGGATTTGTAAAATCCATCTTCCGTATTCAAATGTCTTCCGTAATTAAAACTGAGACTAGGGCGTAGGAAACGATAGACACGTAAAGTTTACTGTATCAGGACTTAGATCAGTGACCTTGCGGTGACCTTGCCGCATATATATATCTATATTTATAAAAGAGGATGTTTGTGTATATATATATATATATATATATATATATATATATATATATATTTGAAGTTTATGCGCTGCCAAACCATCCAACCGATCGCCATGAAACTTTAGGATGTTGTCCTGTATACTCCCGAGATGGTTTCTGTGAAGTTTGGTGCAGATCCGTCCATAGGCTTCCGCCCCACGGGCTCCTAAAGATACCATGTTATTCAAATGGAGAATCTGAATTGTTTACAAAAAACATATGACTGTGTGGTTTAATGTAGTTTCACATGCCATAAGCAGATTGAAGTTCTCACAACAACAATACTGTATATGTTTTGATTTATTGTAGTTCTACATTTCACCTTGAGAGTGTAGCACACACTACAAAAAACCTTTACATTTATACATCAAATAAGAAGACCAAAAATATTGTTTACCCTCTTGCACTCATTTTATAAATAATGGTTTTTTTCTATAATTCTTTTTATTGCTTTATTTTGGTATGTCAATGAAAAATGAAAGGCGAGACAACGTCCGCCGGGTTTAGCTAGTGTGTATATATATATATAAAACAGTAGCCTTGTCGATTTTTTGGCTCACAATTATGTTTAACGGAAAAGTCGGAAAATTTCGAAATATGTATTGTTTCGGAAATATAGTGATGTGGGTAATCAAATTGTACTGATCACGGATTTTGCAAGAGTATTGCTATTGGACCATTCTGAAGCACGTTAGCACAGTAAAGGTGTCGGTTTCAGTAAGGTTAGATTTGGATATTGTTAGGTTAGGTTATGTTTGATTAGGTTAGATTTGTTTCGTTAGGTTAGGTTAGCAAAACTATTCTAAAAAACCAGTCTAACCTCTCAAAACCTAATCTGACCAAAACTAACCCAACGGAGCGTAACTTACCTAACGTTACAAATTTTAACCTAACCAAAACTAACTTATCATGACCCCAACCTAGCTCTAAAACAAATTTACTGAATTCGGCACCTTTCCGAAAATAACGTGCTTAATAATGGTTAAATTGCAAAAGCCTTGCAATAGCCGTGATCAGGACAAAATTCCGCGGATTTTGAGTATCCTCATCGCTGTATTTATGAAACAAAATATATTTCCGTTTTTCCTCATTTTCGTAATTGTCCAGCTTAACCACAGAAAAAAACCTTCACATTGTTGTTTTTTACTTACGTAACTACTATGAAAAAAATATCAGCAAAAAAATTAACAAGGCCTCGTTCTATATAATTACCTATGGGAACGGAAACTAAAGACTGTACGTCGGCTCGCCTTCAACATGCCCTTTCTATTAATGAGGAGACATCATTACATAAGATTGTTTGTTAGGCCATTTACTAAAGGCATATGTTTATTAAAGACACTTCGAGCATAATGATATTTATTATATGTTTACTCTACATTTACATGGTAAATTACAATTTGCTGTAATTATTTTGAAAGTCCTGTATTGTAAGAGCCTTTTTGCCAGTTTTGACTTTTTAGACCAAGTAAAGGCATGATAACATTTCTCAAACTCAAACAAAATAATGAATAACAGTTATAATAACAATTTATTTCTTTAAGAACTTTAAGAAGTAATGACTACTAGATATAAATCGTGTCAGCCATTTTACTATACAATATAACCCACATTTTAACACTATTTGAACAGTTTAAATGCACGCGTACTACGATCTCTAAGCAATTCTATTATTTCTTGAAAAAGAAAGGAATTTAACATTGACCTTTTTCTAACAAAGTAATTTCATATTCATGCACTAATTAACTCAATACAAATAATTTAAAAAACTTAAAGCTTAAAAAAGGGGGAACTCGTAATGACAAACTGATACATAACGCAACGAAGAAATAAAAAAATATTAACTAATCTAGTATTGTAGATAATTAATTGAAGTACTTAGTAATATAACGGGTTGCCCATAAAAACCTGACACTTTTTAAACAGCTGTTTATAAATGGTTCATTTGTTTACAGATGTCATTTTTGTAGCATATGGTAATATAGGTTATGCAATTTTGTAAACATGGATCAGTGGACGGTTCAACATCGTGCCTCTGTCATTGAAGTGTTTTAAAAAATAATGAGTCTGTTACGTTACACAACGAATTTTTCGTAACAATTATCATGTTCAATGTCATGGCCGTGTTCCCTGTCGGAACAACATTAATAAGTGGGTTTCTAATTTTAGAAACACTGCAGCCACACTAAAAAAGAAACCAACTGGTAGGCCTAGATCTGCTCGTACCCATGAGAATGTTGAAAGAATTCGTGAAGCAGTGCTTCAGAGCACTAAACTATCATCCAGGAGGCAGTCCGTTGCTTTAGCAGTTTCAAGAGCAAGTATTCGTCAATTTTTACATCTCGACTTGAACTTCCATCCGTACAAGATACAGGTTGTGCAAAAGCTTAATGACACAGATCCTGGTTTCGCATAACTTTCTGTCAAACGCTACTGCAACGCATTCATGAAGAAAACATACTGCAATGTTTGATAATGTATGACGAAGCTCATTTTGATTTGACAGGAAATGTTAACACTCGGAATTGTCGTTACTGGTCGAGATAATCTTAAAGAAATTCACGAACAACCCTTGCATAGCGAAAAATTTACTGTGCGGTGTGGTATTGCACGTTTTGGAGTAATTGGGCCATATTTTTTTGATGATTACACCGGTGCAACAGTTTCCGTGAATGCAGAACGATATGTTGACATGATTCAGAACTTCTTAATTCCCTGACTGCAAGAGCTAGATATTGAAGTGGACTCTATGGTTCCAGCAAGATGGTGCAATAGCGCACACTGCCAATTTGTCTATGCATCTTTTACGAGACAAAAAGATAGACAGTTGGTATTCCTTGTACTGTGGAAACCTCGGCAGCCTGGTTGTGACGAGATGCGTATGCAGTAAATTGTTATAAAAGTGTAAGGGGGTCTACCGGGTCAGGGTTCGGCCTGGTGGGTTCCCCGCGGGTTAATCCCAAGGGGGCTGCCTAATGTCTCAAGGAGGCACCCTCACCCTGGAATGGATCGATATGGGTTTACCCATAGTTGAACACGGGTGGTACCGGGCGTCCTACAAGAAGTCCTTCCCTGGAAGATGACGTGACCCATGAGACACCCACGTGAATATGCCCAGGACCTTTACCGGGAGCAGGGGCTATGCCAATTCTGTAGTAATTGGTTGTGCTCTGTAACCGTAAGCCACGTAATGCAAATACGGCGGTGGTCCACGAGGTGTCACCTGGAGTCGGCTGCCGGGCTCGACGAGGATGAGATGTCCTGGGCCTTTGCTATTCCCAGGACATCTCATCTCTCGCTTTGGTGATGTCGCATAGCCTGCACGATCGCCCGTAGTAAGTGCTTGTGATTTTTGGCTGTGGGGTTACTCGAAAGGTAAAGTTTATGCTGCAAAACCTAACACAATTTTCAAGTTGAAAAACTGCATTGGGATTGAGGTTCCTGCAATACCGCCGCCTATGATCCTTAGGGTAGGCCCTATATAAAATTTTGTTAACAAATTAGAGACCTGTGTGGAAATCGGAGGAATGCATCTTAGTGATATGTATTCCATAAATAAAAATAGCATATATAAGGCACATTTTGGTTATTTAAAAAAAAATCTAATTTGTAACATAGTCGTTTTATTTTAAAAATCGTCAGGTTTTTATGGGCCACCCTGTATAACAAATAATGATTATGAAAGACATTATATGGTAATTTATAAATGAAGGTCAAGGAGGATATAAGAATAAGAATATGCTTAATCCATAAACAAAATCTTCGCCTTAACGATAGTTTATCAATAGAAAATTTATTTTTAATTTAGGCTATGAAAAATGAAATGGATGGATATAGTAAAGCTTATTTAAAAATAAAAATCTCAATAATCTTTATTGGATCATCTGCCACTTCTCTTCTAATTACAAGTGTAATTTACGGTATTTGAGTGTTAACACGTACGGTTATTATAGCAAAAATGGTCAAGTGCATTATGGTTATCGTCTAGCCGAGGGCTTGGGGTGAACATTGATCGAGTTTGGACATTTGTAAACAAGAACATTTGACGTATTCATAATTGTAATGGAACAATATAGTTTAAGAACAAAATGTAGTTTTTGGTTTTAATTAAAATTAACTTAAATAATGTTTAGTATAGAACCACTTAGAATAATCACGATTCTGTGTAAGTATACAAATGTTTATTAAACTTTACATTTTTGTCTCGTTCAAAGCTTTATTATTTGGAATATGTGTGGATTCTCTTTAACTAGTAAATGTATGATTTTTATAGTCTCATAAACTAATTAACACAAAAAGAAATTGTATACATAAAAGCTCTTGACACTTTAATTTTTAATTGTGAGGACCTAATTGTGATTAATTTTATTGTCAACGGGAAGATTTAATTTTCAATTATACTTTGACTGAAATAGTTTAAAATTCAAAGACACTCACGCGAATAAATTATAATTGTGTATTATATTTTAGAGTGCAAGAGAGATCGCTCTTATTTATATAAATCGACCTCAAGAACGTCTTAAGCTATTTTGAGGAAGGTATTACTGGCTGACATCATATAAAATAAGCTAGTAATAAAAGAACTAAATTTCACTTTTTACTTGTGCGAGTCTACAGAATAAAATATTTCTATTATGTTATACAGGGTTGGGCAAAAGTCTGGAATATATTTATTAATTTTAAAACCATTGAAAGAAATGTAATGAATCGTTACAGTTATGTACATGTTCTTATACCAAACATTTAGATGGCCTGGCGATGGCCCATGAAGGAAGTCTTAAAAATTTTAAATATAAGCCTACCACAAGTTATACCTCATTTTAAAGGCCTTTGTTTGTAAAACACAAGAGTGCACATCTGAGGTCAAAAGGATGATCCAGTCAGAAAATACAGCCACTCAAAGAATTTAATGTCAGGATTTAATGTCTGGAATGTATTTATTAATTTTAAAACAATTATAAGAAAAGTAATGAAACGTTATAGTTACGTACATTTCCCTATACCAAACATATGGACATATTTTACTTGTTTTTTGCATATCCAGGGAATGGCCAAATAAGGAAGTCTTAAAAATTTTAAATGTAAGCCTACCTCGAGTTATACCTTTTTGAAGGTCTTTGTTTGTACGATATAAAAGTGCACATTTGAGGTCAAAAGGATGACCCATTCACAAAATACAGCGATTCAAAGAATTTAATGTCATATTACTAATTCTTCTCAGTTATACGGCACTTTATTTAACCGTTTCTGGTCCCTGTTGCTTATTATGTTGTTGATTGTTAACAACCGTAGCAAACAACTGCGTTATAAAAATAGCTATGCTATTTACCTAAGATAAAAATAAAAAAAAATATTTAAACACTTTTGACAGTAGCTTTACCTAAAATAGTTTAAGAATATTATTATAATAATTTGTTTCTTATTTTTGGTGAACTTAAATTTCTCATATTCAGTTAGATAAATTATAGCTCTACGCAACAATAGATAATAACTATCTTACCTTTGTCTTAAGCAGTGTTAGTTATATGACTCTAATTTTTTGAGATGCTATATTTTCTGACTGGGGCATCCTTTTGACCTCACTTAAAGTGATAATTTGCACTTTTATATTGTACAAACAAAGATCTTTAAAATGAGGTATAACTCGAAAGTAGGCTTACAATTATTAACGTTTTTGAGACTTCCTTCATGAGCCTTCACCTAGCTATGAAAAAAACAAGTAAAATATGTCTAAATGTTTGGTATAGGGACATGTACACACACAACTGTAAAATTTCATTACATTTATTTCAATAGTTTTTAAATTAATAAATATATTCCAGACTTTTGCCCAGCCCTGTATAAGCATAAATATATTAAGATAATAGTAAAAAATATTGCTTTCAAAGATATTCAAAATCAGAAATCGGTCTATCTACTGAACATACAATTTTAGATCAACATGTATTTGTACCTTATACTTGATTAAAAAGAACTGTGAAATGGCAGTATACGATTACATGAGGTGGGTGCATTAACGTGCCAGAGTCAATGCCGTATGCGAAGGTTGAACCGTGGATGTGAATAAATGATATCCGCTAATTCTTCCGGTTGAGACTGAAAAAAGGCCCTTCACTGGAATGTGTTGTCAGACTTCCTTGATTTTATTTCTAAGAATCTACATTGATTTAATGAGATTATCCATGCGGTCCCTTGATCGAACGACGATTTTAAACTGACAATAATTGTAGTATACAAGTGTTGTAGCCTTGCTAACTGCTTTTATGAAAGTGAACGGCTTATTTATAAGTCATAGGTTTGCAATACATATATCCCTCTGTAAACAATTGTACATATTGCATGTTTGATGTATAGTGTCCACGATATCGAGTGTAACACGGTGGAGTGAAGGTGTTACGGGTTCTCAAGTGCCAAAGTCAAGGCTGGGCGCCACTTCCACAGCCCGGTCAAGCCAGTGTTTACACTTGCTGGCGACCGAGTTACATGAGTTAGGCCTTGTTGAACTTGACAACGATTGGACTTGAAACAAAGCAGGCATAGCAAGGCTTCGTCCATCACTGGGTCTAGGTATTACTGAGACTGTACCAAATGAATGTAGAGGCGGACAAAACTGCGGCGTTTATTCTTCGACTCTACACCCACTATAATCGTGATTTTAGGAATAAATACGGTACATTCTTTTAACGGGTACATACCTATTGAGTTTTCACTTTTCTCTAAATCTTTACATAGCCCTCTAGGGTACACTCCTGCACGCTTCGCGTGCCAACCCCGTAAATCCCTGCTCGTAAAAGTCACCTTGGCCTGTGACTTTTGACCACAAATAGTAGTAGGTTAACTGTACAATGTAAAATCACAATATTACTGTTATTTGCAGCATCCCACTCACACTACTTGCGTTTCCACATATTTATTAGTTTAAACAACCAATGATATTAATTAGCTTATTTCAAACGTGTTCATTTGATTTGTCTTTGTTTAACAGCTGGATATTATTAAATAAATAAAATAACTGCATTAGATTACCATTGAAACCTTCAAGTCCAGTAGAGTTAAACCCTACAATCGAATGTGAATAAAACCATGCTTACTAGTACAACCTTCCCTGGTTTAACATTATGAAAGATCTAACCTCCTCAATATTACAAACATCATTGTTTACTTTACAACAGTTTTTAAAACTTTTTGGAAATCATTATTTACATTTGAACAGCTGTTACTTTTCGATTAATTTAATATCTCTCCATGTTATTCTTATGGCCGAAAAACGTACTTTGAGGGCATCCCATGTCCTTCAGGATGACTACATTGAAGAATGACGATCTTATTGCACAACTGCAAACAGAGGCATATATTGTTTGACACCTCAACTGTTTAAATTGGTCAAGAAATAAAGGAGTTGCGTTGACAAAAACCAGCTTCACGTGTTATATATACTGTATGTATATACTAGGTGTCCCGTAAGTAACCAGCCATACTTCTGGAGTTAATTCCTTGGGTTAAACCTAACAAAAAATTTCATATGTACAAATCGTCTATCTCACTCCATTATCCGGCTATCTGCCTGTATGTGTTTTTTTACTAAAAAGTTAATATCATTTTTTACTAAAAAGTTAATATCATTTTTTATTAAAAAGTTATATTTTTAAAGCCAAATATCTTAATAACCTTAAATTTTACTAAACACCTGTAAGTTACAAAAAGTTTAAGAATTTATTTCTAAAAATAATTGTATAAAATGTTTTAAGATTAAACAACTATTAACTGAGAAATTACGATTTTTATCAAATAAAAATACACTTGATATTAATAAAATTGGAAACTTTAGTAAAGTGACATTTATTTACTAAAAATTAGATTAGTGCTAAATAGATTTTTACAGCTGATTTGGAAATTGAAAATACATACAGTCAATGATTATCAGCTGACTGTAATATTGACAGTTCGTTGTTGGAAAACACCTATTTTTATTTGTTATTGATTGGAGTTCATTACTAAACAAAAATATTGATGTTAAGTGGTTCTTGAGATAGTTTTTGTGGTTGCACTGGTATTAATATATTATCTTATTTAGTTTCTTCATGAACCAAAATGCCTATTTATGCAAATGAAGAATTAGAAGACGTTCATTTTATTTATGGATTGGCTAATGGAAATTCAAGTGAGGCAGTAAGAATAAGAACTCTTTATTCCATTGATCTTTACAATAAAAAAATAGGACACGTCAAATAACAATGCATTAGGAAACACTTTCAACTTATTTCCTACAGCTAAAAAAACTATATTTAATTACAGTAAGACTCTATGAAGAAATATTTCCTCATCGAAGAACTCCTCACCGAGAAACGTTCGTAACTGTTCATAGGTCCCTGAGGGAGCGTGGAACTTTTGCTAAAGTTGAAAAGTTGGGTTGTCCAGTTTCATCGACAACTTTTAGAGCTCAAGAAAGAATATTAAATGCCATTGAATAAAACCCTAGTACGAGTGTCAGAAGGTTGTCACACAGGTAGAAGGAATGTCAAAAACCTCTGCGTGGTGTATTTTGAAAGATCAACACTTGTATCCATATAATATTCAACGATTCCAAAGTCTTTCTGAAAGAGACTTCCAGCCTAGAATTAATCTGTGTCAATGGTTTTTAGGAAAAATTGCTTTCCACTATTTCTGTCAAGTATTTTGTTTACTGATGAGGCAGGATTTTCAAGAGAATGTATTTTCAATTACCAAACAACCACTTTTGGGCTGATTTCAACCCTCATGCTACATCACAATGCAGATACCAAGTACGTTTTTCTGTAAATGTGTGGATAGGGATTATTGGAGATAAATTGCTAGGACCTGTATTTTTGCCAAATAGACTAAACGGAGCATCTTTAGACTTTTTTACAACATTTGTTAGCTGAACTATTAGAAGACATGCCTTTACATGAAAGAAGTTCAATGTGGTTTATGCAGGATGGTGCTCTTGCACATTTTAGTGTTGATGTTAGACTACACTTAAGATGGGGTTTTAGAAACAAATGGATATCCCGTGGTGGTCCTGTAGCGTGGCCTTTTTTGTATGGGGTTACCTTAAATCTTTGGTATACCAAACACCTGTTGGAAGTATCGAAATGTTAAGGGAAATAATAGTAGATGGCTGTAATATGATTAGACAGAACCCGGGTGTATTTGAACGAATGAGAAGTTATTTGAGAAATCGACTAGAACGATGCATAGACATGGATGGTGGGCACTTTGAGCACATGTTGTAGGATCACTAGTATTTTTTTTCTTTTGTTGTTCTTTACTGTTGTTTTTGTGTTGTAATAAACGTCACTTCTAACCTACTCCTATTATATTTAGATTTTAGTAAATAAATGTCACTTTACTAAAGTTTCCAATTATTAATACCAAGCGTATTTTTATTTGATAAAAAGTGTAATTTCTCAGTTAATAGTTGTTTAATCTTAAAACTGTTTAAACAATTATTTGTAGAAATAAATTCTTAAACTTTTTTGTAACTTACAGGATTTTAGTAAAATTTATTCATTATTATTATTATTCATTATTCATCTTTAAAACGCCGATAGTAGAGATATAGGCGAATATGAGGAGTGAATGAGCGTGATGAGTGTAGATGAACGAGTGTAGTCATTGTTACTATCTGAGTTCGGCTTAGCTCAGAAAGGACTATTTATTAATAGCCCAATATCCAGAGCAACTATGGGACCTACAGCTTTACGTGGAATCCGAACCACGTAGTGTTGGTCTGATTTTCAGCTAACTGACAAGTCTGACACTCAGTTCTCTCACCTACACAATATCCGAACCTTGACTACCATTCAACACGGACACTCCAGACTTCTCTAGTAGTGTCTACGTTGATGACAACCATTGAGCCGTGTCGGTATTAAGAAAACCGAGCATGGAACCTATCGCCTACAATCTCCCAAATACTTTGTCCCTAAGTGGCTGAGTTACAGCACTGCGCCACCAGTGCCGACTTATTTAAGATATTTGGCTTTAAAAATGTAAAATGGCTGCCATTTTGAAAAGGATTATTGTAAAAGAATGAAATTTAAATAGTACATGAAAACTATGAAGATCAACATTCTTACAATTTTCATGGTTTTATCTTAAATAACTTTAGAGATATTAAGTTTTGAGTGAAAAACACGTACAGACAGATAGCCGGATAATAGAGCGATATAGAGGATTTGTATACATGAACTTTTTTGTTTGTTTTAACCCAAGGAATGACCTCCAGAAGATTGGCTGGTTACTTACGGGACACCCTGAATAAGAATAATACGTGAAGCAATTTTTTGTTTACGCAACTCCTCCACTATTATTGGATCAATTTCAACGATTGAGGTGTCAAACAATTCACTCCTATTCGTGGTTGTGTGATAAGGTCTTGATTATTCAACATTTTCACCATGAAGTTCACGGGAAGCCTTCAAAATACTGAACTGTCGCAGTGCACAACAGTTCATCAGTATCAATCTGGTCCACCATACTAAAATGTTGCAGTGCACAGCTGTTCATCAGTATCAATCGTGTCCACCATACTAAAATGTTACAGTGCACAGCTGTTCATCAGTATCGATCGTGTCCACCATACTGAACTGTCGCAGTGCACAGCTGTTCATCAGTATCAATCGTGTCCACCGTACTGAACTGTCGCAGTGCACAGCTGTTCATGTCCACTAAACTAAACTGTCGCAGTGCACAGCTGTTCATCAGTTAAGTATCAATCGTGTCCACCGTACTGAACTGTCGCAGTGCACAGCTGTTCATCAGTATCAATCGTGTCCACCTTACTGAACTGTTGCAGTGCACAGCTGTTCATCAGTATCAATCGTGTCCACCGTACTGAACTGTCGCAGTGCACAGCTGTTCATGTCCACTAAACTAAACTGTCGCAGTGCACAGCTGTTCATCAGTATCAATCGTGTCCACCGTACTGAAATGTCGCAGAGCACAGCTGTTCATCAGTATCAATCGTGTCCACCTTACTGAACTGTTGCAGTGCACAGTTGTTCATCAGTATCAATCGTGTCCACCGTACTGAAATGTCGCAGTGCACACCTATTCATCAGTATCAATCGTGTCCATCTTACTGAACTGTTGCAGTGCACAGTTGTTCATCAGTATCAATCGTGTCCACCGTACTGAACTGTCGCAGTGCACAGCTGTTCATCAGTATCAATCGTGTCCACCGTACTGAACTGTCGCAGTGCACAGCTGTTCATGTCCACTAAACTAAACTGTCGCAGTGCACAGCTGTTTATCAGTATCAATCGTGTCCACCGTACTGAACTGTCGCAGTGCACAGCTGTTCATGTCCACCTTACTGAACTGTCGCAGTGCACAGCTGTTCATCAGTATCAATCGTGTCCACCGTACTGAACTGTCGCAGTGCACAGCTGTTCATCAGTATCAATCGTGTCCACCGTACTGAACTGTCGCAGTGCACAGCTGTTCATGTCCACTAAACTAAACTGTCGCAGTGCACAGCTGTTCATCAGTATCAATCGTGTCCACCGTACTGAAATGTCGCCGTGCACAGCTGTTCATCAGTATCAATCGTGTCCACCTTACTGAACTGTTGCAGTGCACAGTTGTTCATCAGTATCAATCGTGTCCACTGTACTGAACTGTCGCAGTGCACAGCTGTTCATCAGTATCAATCGTGTCCACCGTACTGAACTGTCGCAGTGCACAGCTGTTCATCAGTATCAATCGTGTCCACCGTACTGAACTGTTGCAGTGCACAGCTGTTCATCAGTATCAATCGTGTCCACCGTACTGAACTGTCGCAGTGCACAGCTGTTCATCAGTATCAATCGTGTCCATCTTACTAAACTGTTGCAGTGCACAGTTGTTCATCAGTATCAATCGTGTCCACCGTACTGAACTGTCGCAGTGCACAGCTGTTCATCAGTATCAATCGTGTCCACCGTACTGAACTGTCGCAGTGCACAGCCGTTCATCAGTATCAATCGTGTCCACCTTACTGAACTGTTGCAGTGCACAGTTGTTCATCAGTATCAATCGTGTCCACCGTACTGAACTGTCGCAGTGCACAGCTGTTCATCAGTATCAATCGTGTCCACCATACTAAAATGTTACAGTGCACAGCTGTTCATCAGTATAAATCGTGTCCACCGTACTGAACTGTCACAGTGCACAGCTGTTCATCCGTATCAATCGTGTCCACCGTACTGAACTGTCGCAGTGCACAGCTGTTCATCAGTATCAATCGTGTCCACCGTACTGAACTGTCGCAGTGCACAGCTGTTCATCAGTATCAATCGTGTCCACCATACTAAAATGTTACAGTGCACAGCTGTTCATCAGTATCAATCGTGTCCACCGTACTGAACTGTCGCAGTGCACATCTGTTCATCAGTATCAATCGTGTCCACCGTACTGAACTGTCGCAGTGCACAGCTGTTCATCAGTATCAATCGTGTCCACCGTACTGAACTGTCGCAGTGCACAGCTGTTCATCAGTATAAATCGTGTCCACCGTACTGAACTGTCGCAGTGCACAGCTGTTCATCAGTATCAATCGTGTCCACCGTACTGAAGTGTCGCAGTGCACAGATGTTTATCAGTATCAATCGTGTCCACCGTACTGAACTGTCGCAGTGCACAGCTGTTCATCAGTATCAATCGTGTCCACTGTACTGAACTGCCGCAGTGCACAGCTGTTCATCAGTATCAATCGTGTCTACCGTACTGAACTGTCGCAGTGCACAGCTGTTCATCAGTATCAATCGTGTCCACCATACTAAAATGTTACATTGCACAGCTGTTCATCAGTATCGATCGTGTCCACTGTACTGAACTGTAGCAGTGCAAAGCTGTTCATCAGTATCGATCGTGTCCACCATACTGAACTGTTGAAGTGCACAGCTGTTCATCAGTATCAATCGTGTCTACCGTACTGAACTGTCGCAGTGCACAGCTGTTCATCAGTATCAATCGGTCTACCGTACTGAACTGTCGCAGTGCACAGCTGTTCATCAGTATCAATCGTGTCCACCATACTAAAATGTTACAGTGCACAGCTGTTCATCAGTATCAATCGTGTCCACCGTACTGAACTGTAGCAGTGCACAGCTGTTCATCAGTATCAATCGTGTCCACCTTACTGAACTGTAGCAGTGCACAGCTATTCATCAGTATCAATCGTGCCCACCGTACTGAACTGTAGCAGTGCACAGCTGTTAATCAGTATCAATCGTGTCCACCTTACTGAACTGTAGCAGTGCACAGCTGTTCATGTCCACTAAACTAAACTGTTGCAGAGCACAGCTGTTCATCAGTATCGATCGTGTCCACCATACTGAACTGTCGCAGTGCACAGCTGTTCATCAGTATCAATCGTGTCCACCATACTAAAATGTTACAGTGCACAGCTGTTCATCAGTATCAATCGTGTCCACCGTACTGAACTGTAGCAGTGCACAGCTGTTAATCAGTATCAATCGTGTCCACCTTACTGAACTGTTGCAATGACAGCTGTTCATCAGTATCAATCGTGTCCACCGTACTGAACTGTCGCAGTGCACAGCTGTTCATGTCCACTAAACTAAACTGTTGCAGAGCACAGCTGTTCATCAGTATCGATCGTGTCCTCCATACTCAACTGTCGCAGTGCACAGCTGTTCATCAGTATCAATTGTGTCTACCATACTGAACTATTGCAGTGCACAGCTGTTCATCAGTATCAATCGTGTCCACCATACTAAACTGTCGCAGTGCACAGCTGTTCATCAGTATCGATCGTGTCCACCATACTGAACTGTTGCAGTGTACATCAGTCGATTATCTTCAGTTCGCCTGCCGGTTATAACCTAGTTCCAGCAATCTTCAACACGGGAAAGGGTCATTTCACACACAGAGTTGCGTATTACTTTCCCATCTCTGTATTGCTGTGATTTAATCAAATCAGCCGCATTTCATCACTCATTACACAAGACTACTCTCACTCAGTAGAGGGGCACTCAGATTTATTTTACCTGGATATGGAATATTATAAAATATATGTCATATTAATCTTTAGTGAACACGATTTACAGACAAAAATATAGATATTTTCCCGAGACAGTGTCTCCTTAAGACCCTTTATACATAAATCCATGTTGTATGGATGTACTTGTGTTTACAAAACGGACGTTGAAATGAGTAACACTGTATCAGTAAAAGTGCTATACTTCTTTATGTATCACGTATCTAAACTATTGAACATGGTGTATTTATTTTTATACGGGAAATATCAAAATCGTATTTTTAATTTTTACCAGCCCTACACATAAAATACCTATGTTAACTTTAGGCATATATATATATATATATATATACTGGATTTAGAATGGGTCAACACGCAACCTCTTGGAAATAATCGGAGGTGGTCCTGTCGAACGCTCGTGGTAAAGCAGGTTTTGGTAAAAAAGTGTGAATGCTGCAATGGGCAGCAAATGATATGTCTACACAGAACCTGTCCGTTACCAAATGTCCAAACTTGTTGAGGAAAGGGCACACGATTGTCTTGATTTTAAAATATAGAAGTAAAAACTGAACGTTTTTTAACGATCACTAATTACGCTTAACGTGTCCAAAATAATGGTGAAATATTGTACGTGACTGTGCTTCTGTGCATGTATGGAAATTTTTTTTAATTAAATTAAAAATACCAAGGAAATCTCCTACGATACAGAAAAGTCCCAACTGTTTAGTTGATGTTTTCTAAAAAATACCATCTCGATTTTTTTAGTACCACTACAACAGAAGATATAATTTATACTCACCCCAATTCTGAATCCATATTAAAGAGAGAATATCACAAGAATAGCTATAAAACGGGCAATTGATATTATATATGCGCGCGCGCGTCCGTGTGTGTGTGTGTGTATATACGTAAAGGTTATTGAGAAAATCCCAGTTTGATGTTGATGCGTGTGTATACGTAATGGTTATTGAGAGAATCCCAGTTTGATGTTGATGCGTGTGTATATGTAATGGTTACTGAGAGAATCACAGTTTGATTTTGATGCGTGTGTATACGTAATGGTTATTGAGAGAATCCCAGTTTGATGTTGATGCATGTGTATACGTAATGGTTACTGGGAGATTCCCAGTTTGATGTTGATGCGTGTGTATACGTAATGGTTACTGGGAGAATCCCAGTTTGATGTTGATGCGTGTGTATACGTAATGGTTACTGGGAGAATCCCAGTTTGATGTTGATGCGTGTGTATACGTAATGGTTACTGAGAGAATCTCAGTTTGTTTTTGATGCGTGTGTATACGTAATGGTTATTGAGAGAATCCCAGTTTGATGTTGATGCGTGTGTACACGTAAAAGTTATTGAGAGAATCTAAGTTTGATGTCGATGTGTGTGTATACGTAATGGTTATTGAGAGAATCCCAGTTTGATGTTGATGCGTGTGCATACGTAATGGTTACTGAGAGAATCTCAGTTTGTTTTTGATGCGTGTGTATACGTAATGGTTACTGAGAGAATCTCAGTTTGTTTTTGATGCGTGTGTATACGTAATGGTTATTGAGAGAATCCCAGTTTGATGTTGATGCGTGTGCATACGTAATGGTTACTGAGAGAATCTCAGTTTGTTTTTGATGCGTGTGTATACGTAATGGTTACTGAGAGAATCTCAGTTTGTTTTTGATGCGTGTGTATACGTAATGGTTATTGAGAGAATCCCAGTTTGATGTTGATGTGTGTGCATACGTAATGGTTACTGAGAGAATCTCAGTTTGTTTTTTATGCGTGTGTATACGTAATGGTTACTGAGAGAATCTCAGTTTGTTTTTGATGCGTGTGTATACGTAAAAGTTATTGAGAGAATCTAAGTTTGATGTCGATGTGTGTGTATACGTAATGGTTACTGAGAGAATCTCAGTTTGTTTTTGATGCGTGTGTATACGTAAAAGTTATTGAGAGAATCTAAGTTTGATGTCGATGTGTGTGTATACGTAATGGTTACTGAGAGAATCTCAGTTTGTTTTTGATGCGTGTGTATACGTAAAAGTTATTGAGAGAATCTAAGTTTGATGTTGATGTGTGTGCATACGTAATGGTTACTGAGAGAATCTCAGTTTGTTTTTGATGCGTGTGTATACGTAATGGTTACTGAGAGAATCTCAGTTTGTTTTTGATGCGTGTGTATACGTAAAAGTTATTGAGAGAATCTAAGTTTGATGTCGATGTGTGTGTATACGTAATGGTTATTGAGAGAATCCCAGTTTGATGTTGATGTGCGTGCATACGTAATGGTTACTGAGAGAATCTCAGTTTGTTTTTTATGCGTGTGTATACGTAATGGTTACTGAGAGAATCTCAGTTTGTTTTTGATGCGTGTGTATACGTAATGGTTATTGAGAGAATCCCAGTTTGATGTTGATGCGTGTGTACACGTAAAAGTTATTGAGAGAATCTAAGTTTGATGTTGATGTGTGTGTGTATACGTAATGGTTATTGAGAGAATCCCAGTTTGATGTTGATGCGTGTGTATACGTAATGGTTACTGAGAGAATCTCAGTTTGTTTGTGATGCGTGTGTATACGTAATGGCTATTGAGAGAATCTCATTTTGATGTTGATGCGTGTGCGTTCGTAAAGGTTATTGAGAGAATCTCAATTTGTTTTTTATGCGTTTTATACGTAAAGGTTATTGAAAGGATCCCAGTTTGTGTTCATGTATGTGAGTACAGGTTAGTGTGAGAACACCAATTTGGTGTTTATGTACGCATTTGCATACAGGTTATTGAGAAAATCCAAACATACAGCTTTGTGTGTTAGTTAGTGTGTAGATTTATGTATGTGGAATTCCTCTTTTCGTTTGATGTATGGCTGTGAGTAGAGGTGATTGTGGAACTCCTGTATGGTGTACATCCAGTTTATTCGTTTGAAAGATCAGCCTTGGAATTTGCGTGTTATGTTGGAAATATTCATGATACAGTACATTGAACTTGATTGTTTGACCTTGAAATACTAGTGCTGACCACGGAGCAAGTTGCTCTGTGGTGGGGACCTGTCTGGTCCGGAGGACATCCGGTTTTTCTTATTGGTTCTGCTTTAAGTTGATTACATCCAATAGGTGATTATATCCGGTCTTGATGTTTTTTGCTATGTTAGCCTAGGAAACGGAGCACGACGAATAAATATTTATTTAAATATGATAATCTGAACCTTTTGGCTGCCTAATGGTTTCCTAGTAGGATGAATAATTGCCAAATAATTTCTAAGTTGGAAACAAATTTGGTACCTCAGTGTTCTTCACTGATTTTCTCACCATAACGTAAGTCTGTACCAGGTTTCCTTTTTGCCCAAAGAGGATTTGCTTTGGAAAATACCATTAATGACGTAAATGCATGTAAATATATCGTATGGTTTGTTGCCAGCCATCTAAGACCTGCCTCACTGAATCTGTGTATGCTGGCTAATCCATCCGTAAAAGAGCTCAGAGGGCACTCTGTAACTATGTGATACATTGTTTGGATAGATTCCCCGCAATCACATGACTGATCTAGCGTCAATCTCCATTCATACTTCCAGTAATTGCATCTGCCAACGCCAGTTCGGATCCGATTAAAGAGTATGCACTCCCTACAAGGTGCACACTCTTTAATCGGTTCCTTGTAGGGTGTGCACAAGGGGAGATCCTTTATAATGGGGAGGTGTGGGGCATTCAAAGTCGTCTTATCACTGCGACTGGAGGAGCTATATTGCACAGCACCGGGAGGCAAGAAAGTGAAGCTGCCATGAGAGTGCCACTAATAGCTCTCATGACCATATTGAAGTGGACATCGACCGCTTTAGATGTGAACACTATTTAGCCATACGGGAGCACTGTATTCAGCAGCTGAATAGACCAGTGACAAAGCAGTTGTACAGTAGATGTTAGGTTATCTTGAAGTCCTTTTTTTTATTTGTTGGTATTTATTCACTTCAGTAGTTTTCTTCTACACTAGATTCATTGATACTGTTTTTAAGATGTTTATTACGATGTTATGTTATAGGTTGATTATTTATTGTTTTTCCTATATTGTTTAGGTATCCTGCGTCTTGGTTATTTCCTGATTTAAATGTGAAAGGTGAGAAGGAGAGCCAATCAAGTACAATCATGATTCCTCTGCGATCAGATGATGGTAACAATGTCTTAGTGAACTCGACAGTACATATACTGTACACAGCGTCACTCGTGTAGATTTTAAATTGTTAATACGTATTTCAAAAACATTAATTTTGTTAGAGTATCCAAACGTGTTAATCCGCGTAACAATAATAGAAGCACTGATCTTGTCAACTTCCATCCTCCAAGCTAGACACTGTTTTATCACTATACCACAGAGCAGTGCCTCTACCAGTCACCGCCGGTTTTGAACCGAAGTAATCCTCTTTTATGCCTGGCCACAGTATGTTATACAGTACATTACAACGCTTTAGCTTGCTCGTCCGTTTCAACACGCATCTCACCTATAAAGGACCGCTAGGCTGTTACAGGCTAATATAAAACACGGAAACTATATTAATATTGAATAGTGTATTATAAATACTTTGGTGACAAAAATATAAAAAAATGGTAAAAGTGAGCTTAATCAAAGTCCAAAGCCAACAGCCGTTATTTCAATAGGATGTATGTGTAGACTATGTATTGATTTTGTCAGATGATTGTTTTAAACAATAAACCCAATATTATTCTTTTGAAAAAAAATTAAAAGGATTTTTCTATCCCTTAGGGATGTTATTTGTCGGAAATTCACTTTTAGTGCTTATGTTGGGTTTAATTAGAACTCTATTTGTTTATGGGTGTATGGGTGGGTGGATCGTAACCACGGTAGTGTATGGGTGAGTGGGTGGGTCACTATCACTGTAAGTGGATGGGAGAGTGTCATAATAAAGCGAAATCTGTTTCTTTTTTCTGTGGTCCTAGCTAGTCTGAAAACCAGCTGGAGATCCTGGTTGGTGAAGTTTGTTGTGTTTATGTCGTCGTGGTGTGTAAATATAGTTCCGTTCAAGTTTTCACGTCTTAGTATGATCACGTCTTTAACATCGAAGGTCACTTGGATACATTTGTCCAAGTTGGCCCAAAGTATTTTGAGACTTTTTCACACCATTTTCACTTGTTTAATTGTACGTTAATGTACGATAAAAATGTTTAAATTGTATTAAAATGTTTAATAATGTTTATCCAAGATAGAACAAAAAATTACCAGAATTTAAATAGTTTTCAATGTACATAAAATTCAGAAAATGTATGTTGTTTCTCGAAAACCCGTCAATATATAATATTTATTGACCCTAATTTGGTAGACAATACAATTAATTAGTATTGAAATTTGGTAGGTTTGAATGTACCAAATTTCAAGTCTCTAATAATTATCTTCGTTAATTATGAAATTTAAGTCAGGATGTTCTTTTGTATATCTTTAAATATTCTAGCGATTTGCTTAATTTTTCTTTAATATCTTTTCGTACGTGATAGGCCAATTAAGATATTATAAACTAAATTATTACTATCTCTGTTACATTTACATTATTATTACTTTATTACACTTTGATCATTTTCTATGTAATCACCTTATTACATAATCTTTTTATTACGAACGTATTTTCTGTACAATATACTGCACAGAGGGATTCAGTCACAGATTGTGCGAGCACTTTAATACCCTGTTCAATAGGCATCACATATCTGGGACGAACGTATTCACTACTACAGTATATGGTAACATCAAGTACAAAATGATGGGTTAGTATTATTTTAAAAAGTTTTAATAAAAACCGAACTGCTGTTATAAAAACGTATTTATAAGTACGTGAAATATTGTTTATTGTGTGTAATATATCTATGACATTCATTGGCCAGCTACCAAACAAGATTTAAAAAATCATACAGGTACAAAAATATCTAAATAACATAAAATCTACAGTACAAAGTACTTCTGTCTTAGTGTTTCAATACTGATCTCCCGTCACAGACCTGAATCTAGGTTTCTTAACCATTCAACACCTGCTTCTCTGATTGAATGAAGACCAGAATCCGCCCCCTTAAAAAACGCAAGGGGCACCCATAAACTATGTGATCCATTGTTTGAATAGACTCCCAGCAATCACATTACTGATTATTTGCCATTCCTCACTTACATTTCCAGTAGCTGCAACTTCCCATCCCGTGAGAAAGCGACTAAACATAGTCAATTCCTTACGAGGAAGGTTTATTCCACCAATGACGGTCATAGGGTCTGATACCAGAAACTTGTTGGATTTAATAAAATAATACTATTGTATATTAAAAACTGAACTTAAATCTAACGCAAATTGTCAATACCACTGCATGTGCATAGGGGTCGGGTGGGTCAATACCACTGCACGTGTATGGGTAGGTCAATACCACTGCACGTGTATACGTGGGTGGGTGGGTCAATACTATTGTACGTGTATGGGTGGATGGGTCAATACCAATGTACGTGTATAGGTGAGTGGGTGAGTAAATACTACTGCACGTGTAAGGGTGGGGGGTGTGGGTCAATACCACTGCACGTGCATTGGTGGGAATGTGGGTCAATACCACTGCACGTGTATGGGTGGGGGGGGGGTAGGTCAATACCACTGCACGTGTATGGGTGGGTGGGTGGGTATTGAATTAATTAACGTTCCCTGTTTGTGTATAATTTTGAATAGCATTGCTTCACAAGACTAGCACAGTAGCTTTGAATGAGGCGAAGCATTATCTTAAGGAAGTCATCGAAGTACTTAAAGGTCTGCGGAAGCCACTATAAACAAGAGAAAACACTGACTAGTAAGAAGCCATTAACACAATATTGTTGTTATTATTAAGTGATTTAGAGCTGCTGCTCGAACGGAGTTCATTGGTGATTATCCCTTACCCATCTATATATAAAAGCTATTTACCACTCATCACTATTTCTCCAAAACTATACGTCCAATTGACTCGAAATGTTGTACATATGTCTATCTTGGCACATAGAGGCTCACTAAGAAAGGATTTTCCTCTCCGACCTTAGGATTCCGTCTCACTGGCCTCAACAATGCACATTGTATTCTTATGGAGCTATTATTAATTGATTGATTTATTTGACTAACAGCTGTTAAATAAAAACACTTCGATTATACAATGAAACTCAATTGAGTACAGTAGTAAGTTATATATAACATCAGCTGGTATAAATTGGATGTATATTGGATACAGTGTAACGCTGAAAGCTTGCTGCACACTTCGATTATACAATCAAACTCAATATTATGACCGGTGAAGCTGGCGGGTACAGCTAGTAATATAAAAAACACATTTTAAAATATATTTTATAAGTGAAATAAAGATTTTAAAATGTATTAAAGGAGAATTTGAAACATTCCAGGTTCTTTGTTTACAAAGTGTTTTCGTTCCTCTTAGTTTCAGTAGTTTCACTCACATCCAATAAGTATGGGTATTTACTTATTTTATTACATTAATTTAAAAAAAATGTGATTAGTTTTAATAGTTTTTTAGCTATTGATAATCTTTCTTGTTAGTGTTCTTCTAGTTTGATTTTTAATTTTCTTTTTGTTTTCCACGACAATCGTAACACAGATAACAACATAACTGACATAACTACGGAATTCAAACCAATAACTTCTTAATTTTTAATGTCTCTATAGTCTTTTTGTATACAAACATATTAAAGCCAGTTCTCTGGGTTCTTGGGAAGGGCCTCTAATTTCATACACTGGTGACCGTGGAACAAGAATGCTGACCTTGGGTACAGCTAGTTAAAATATAAAATTAGCTACAAATGCTTAATTGTACGTTTGAGGGCACATTTCCCTGATGATTGTAAATTTTAGAACCAGTTTCCCTGTTGATGGCAAATTTGGGGACGAATTTCTCTGATGAGTGTAAGTTTAGGGACCAGTTTCCCTGTTGATGGTAAGTTTAGGGACAGTTTCCCTGTTGATGGTATAAGTTTAGGGACAGTTTCCCTGTTGATGGTAAGTTTAGGGACCAGATTCCCTGTTGATGGTAGGTTTAGAGACCAGTTTCCCTGTTGATGGCAAGTTTAGGGACAGTTTTCCTGTTGATGGTAAGTTTAGGGTCCAGTTTCCCTGTTGATGGTAAGTTTACGGACCAGTTTCCCTGTTGATGGTAAGTTTAGGGACAGTTTCCCTGTTGATGGTAAGTTTAGGGACCAGATTCCCTGTTGATGGTAGGTTTAGAGACCAGTTTCCCTGTTGATGGAAAGTTTAGGGACAGTTTTCCTGTTGATGGTAAGTTTAGGGTCCAGTTTCCCTGTTGATGGTAAGTTTACGGACCAGTTTCCCTGTTGATGGTAAGTTTAGGGACAGTTTCCCTGTTGATGGTAAGTTTAGGGTCCAGTTTCCCTGTTGATGGTAAGTTTAGAGACCAGTTTCCCTATTGATGGCAAGTTTAGGGACAGTTTCCCTGTTGATGGTAAGTTTAGAGACCAGTTTCCCTGTTGATGGCAAGTTTAGGGACAGTTTCCCTGTTGATGGTAAGTTTAGGGACAGTTTCCCTGTTGATGGTAAGTTTACGGACCAGTTTCCCTCTTGATGGTAAGTTTAGGGATCAGTTTCCCTGTTGATGGTAAGTAAGTTTAGGGATAAGTTTTCCTGTTGATAGTAAGTTTAGGGACCAGTTTCCCTGTTGATGGTAAGTTTAGGGATCTGTTTACCTGTTGATGGTAAGTTTAGGGATAAGTTTTCCTGTTGATTCACATTTGTTATAATTACGTGAGTTTATTTCGCAAATGTGTATTCTTATGGGTACAATCCTGATAATTCTTTATCATACATCCTAAGTTATAAAGGTTTTCTGAACATGATTTAAGCCTGTTTTATTAATTAGTTACATTAACAAAATATAAAATTTAGTCTGAAATATAAACATCATTTCCTCTAAAAGAAATTACTTTGTGACAAGATCATGACAATTTAATGTGTTTTAATACCCCTCAACCAATACAAACAGTAAGTAACACAAGGCAAGTAAGTAAATACCATGATAAATTCACACATAATACGCGTGAAATCAACTAAAATTATGTGGAAGGTTATCTAAGTGTGATGTAAGAGTTTTATATGGAAAATGTAGGCCGGAAAAATACAACATCCTTTGACGATATAGCCCCTAATGAGAACAAAGACTGGCCAAGTGTGAAACGTAACCCAATAACTCTGTGTTATTTAATTATTTAGATTATATAACTCTGTGACTTAGTTTGTGCGCAAAGAGTGGTCAAATATTACAAACCAAATGTAGCGCCGTGACAGATCTACAATGGGATCCACGAGTCCACGAAAATGCTTATTGTAGGTATCGAAGGTTGTCCAGAACAAATATTTTGTAAGTAACATTCCAAAAAGTAATTACCAACATTGTAAAACGTTTCTTCATCCCTGTCGTCTTATATCCTCCCAATGGTGTTTCGAATGGGAGAAAAGGCGTGGTGAGCAGGAGCATGAAACAGCATAAATAAAGAGGGCCACCATTGTCGAACGTTGATAGTTCATCGAGGCACTATTAAAATTAGTGAAACCTACGCTTTTAAAAATATGTTTAATATAACGCTATCTCATATTTTGTTGTTAATTATTGATCAAACAGATGATTAAAGAAAGAACAGGTTTTTACTGTTGGGGATGCACATCCTCGTCATTCTATTCAATCTACGTCCAATGGCAAGTAGGTGAGAGCAACATTCTAGAAAGGCCGTAAGTACGTTAATGGAATGGCGTGATTAGGGACGAGTCAACATTAAAGTGGACAAGTTCGCAAAATAGATCAATAGTCTATGGAGAACGGGCGGAGAAGGTTAAAAAGGGGATCGGCCGCTCCCCTTAAACAAAAAATACATTTTAAACTTGCGAAAAATGAAATAATCGTAATAAGTTAATTAAATTAAAATTACTTCCTATATTTAGTCAAATATTCAGTGAAACGATTGACTGAACCCTCAAGCTTCAAAGAGCAAATTATAATAATTCGAACAGAATATACCCGCTATGAACATGTTGAATTAGACAATAGCATAATTCACTGAATGAAAATTACACAATTCCGTCAGAAATGGTATTCACAGGTGGGTCTTTATAGGACTCATTTACTTAGTGAATATTTCTGGTCTGAGAATGGTTAATACGGTTCATCGCAATCAATCCCAATAATATTTGTACTTACACAATAATATATTTGTATTGTATAACGTTTATTTGTGTTGTCTATACGAGTTTCTTATACATTTCTGATTCCCCTTACTTACAGATCCAGTGTTTACGGGTTTTTTTATTTGTACGAGTTAACATTGTATTTTATTATAACAATTTGTTTCTATCAAATTATTCTCAAAATGGATTGTTCATAATTTAAATTGCCATAACCTAATAAAGATATATTGCCTAAAACATGGTCCATATTCTTTTCTGTCCCCTGTGTTCAACTTGGAAGTATTCAAGCCACTCTTCAGCATTAATACAACTAAAGCTAAATATAAACATGACATTTGAAACACTTAAAGTTTATTTGTCGTGTTCAAAGTTATTATTAAAATTCATTGCCATATTATATACTCGAAAGAAACATTAAACATTAATTTATATTTTTTACATAGCCTATAATTTAATAAATTAAACGTGTTTGTATTAACTGGCTCTTATCTGTTAGTAAATGGTTTGTAATTGACTTAAAATGTATTTCACAATGACTTAGAAGCTTGATATTCTGTGAATACGCTACCTCAGAATTAGATGTGAGTGCAAAAATATGCCATACAATTTTATATTTGAACATTTAGACTGGTATAAAATATTTAATATTTTAAAAATGATCTACATAAGACCAAAAAAGCATTAAAAGTGTATGAAAAGTAACTTAAAAATTCAAAATTTCAATGGACGAAAGGGTTAAAAAATGGTTTAACATTGAAATAAAAATCGGTAAATTAAATTATTTAGTGAACAATATCAGTCATTCGATCATACCAGACACTCCAAAATGTATTGTTATATCGACAACCATTTGAATAAAGAACAGATATTAAATGTGCGAGTATACCCAGAACCCAAATCTTATATAAATTCAGCATAATTGAGAAAATTCTCGCAGTAACTTCAATTTACTCAATGACACTGTTCTATTGACAGCTGCACATTCAATATCTATTGAATAGATTTCAGGAATATTATATTTACACAATCCCTAAAATGACGCTTGAATCAGGTGTAAATCAGGCGACGGTTCTTGAACATTCCAGGAGACTATACGTGAATGGATCAACGTGTTTATCGTCAACTATATAGGTATGTAATTCTGTATATACCAATACTACTATATAAAAGTTTCTGACGATTCATAGTGGACCCTCTCTAAATTAGGTAAATGTACCGAAGTTATATAAGATATTTTTTGTACAGAAGATAGGTGTACAGAGTCTGCAGAGGCCGACGGCCATGTTGGTTTTAATCCAATAAGAACAATGTTATTTGTGAATTCATATTCTTTCGTTATTTATTGACCACAAGTTGTGTGTGAGGTGTCAGTTTAAACGTTATCATATTGCGCATTGGATTTGCTTTTGATATTTTGAATACATACACCTAGTTTCGAAAAATAGGTGAAAATAAAAACTTTAAACTAAACCAATTTTAAATTTTTTCTATAGAACTAGTTAGTTATTTTGCAAAGCAATTCCAACGCGCAATTTCATTCTTGATCAAATGGAATTTATTTTTTTTTTTAACAAATCCGTTAAAAAATACCTGTTTATTTTGGATACGCGTGATCTATGTCCGGTTCAAAAGTAACATTGTTCTTATGGGATTAAAACCATCATGGCCGACAGCCTCGGCAGACTCTTCAGCTAGAATTCCATCATCGGCATTAAGCCAGGTTGACACGATACGAGTGTACTCGGTCCAATCGAACTCGGATGATGCGCGCGCATCACACGGATGCCACTCGTAACGTGTAAACACATGTTCCGAGTAACTTGGTCCGAATACACTCGGTAGGAGTGAAGTCGGACAGCGCTCTACTTATTCGTATACGAGTGATCCGAATTGGTTTTATTTATTTCCGGTTCCACTATTTCATTCGTTTCGTTTAGGTTATGTTTTTCGAAAACTGAAGTCTAATGGTTGTAGTCTAATGCAACAGTAGCTATAATTCTTCTCAGTATCATTTCAGCCATCGTTTTAAAACACTAGAGTTTATTTTATTCAAACAGTCCCAGCAAAATCCGTCATGCCAACTCTGCCATCCGATCGCGTGTCCGAATGCGCTTGTACTGAGTACCAAAATTATACTCAATCCCCGGGTGCGCTCGTATCGTATCAACCCAGCTTCAGCAATAAATACACGTAAATAAAAACTCGTATCAAGGAAATGTTTCGAAGGATAACTGGGTGTAACAAAAAAACCTGCTTCTGCACATTTTAAATTCTTGTAGCGTTTTTAAAGACAATAATGTAAAAAGTATTTGTTTAAATTAGTTATGTTAAACAGAAATTAACTATAAGAGCTCGTATAATCTATCTGGCATATGTTGACTATAAATATTACAATATTAGCTCAATGGTAATAACTAATAACGCCCATCAGGTCTACGTAGCTACAAACTATTTATTTTGATATTGAAAATATAATATTTTGGCCTGATTTCGGTTTAATTTAGATAAAAACTGTAATTCTGTGAAAAATATTAAAAAGAACAGCTTGAACATAATTGTTATATTTTATTATTATGATCATAATTATATATTACAAATATACTATGACATTAACACATTTATAAAGTTTTTATGGATTAACATTTACAATTAATTACTACTAGGAGACACAACTGCACGCTTCACGTGTCAACACCTCGGCTTGAGACTTTTGATAAAACATAAAAATAGGTTTTAACTGTATAACGTAAAATTACAATATTACATTTATTTACAGTAGGCTATCTCACTCACATTACTTGCGTTGCTATTTACTTGTATATAAACATCCAATGACATTACTTAGCCTATTTTAAACGTCTTCATTTAATTTGTTTTTGTTTAACAGCTGAGTATTAATTAAATAAATAAAATACCTGCATTAGATTACAATGCAGTATAGTGGAGCCCTACAATCCCCATGATTATAGCCTTCCCTGGTTATACATTATGAAAGATCTAACCTCCTCGATATTGTAAACACCATTGAACTTTTTGGAAAGCATTATTTACATATGAACAGCTGTTACTTTACGACTCATTTAAATCTCCATCCATGTTATTCTTATGGCCGAAAACCGTACTTTGAGGGCTTTCCATACCCTCTAGGGTGAAAATATTAAAAATTAAGACCTTATTGCACAACTACGAACAGAGGAAATTCTTTCGACACCTCAAGCGTTTGAATTGGTCCAGTAATGAGGGAGGAGTTGCGTTAGCAAAAAACAGCTTCACGTATTTTATATATAACGATATTTAGTAAAAATAAAGGAATTATCCCATTTGGCACGACAACACTGAAATACCGAACTTACTCTTGATACGTGAATGCTATTCGGTTTTTGAAAAATCTTTACCTATATTTCTGGACGCCAACTGTCTCTAGGACCCACTACAACTAGTAATAAGTTGACTAGTTTTCTGCTTGAAAAATACATCAAATAACAGGCATACCAATGGCAGTTGCGTACCACTTCCTCAAATAACAGGCATACCAACGGCAGTTGCACATCACTTCCTCAAATTACAGGCATACCAACGGCAGTTGCGCACCACTTCCTCAAATAACAGGCATACCAACGGCAGTTGCGCACCACTTCCTCAAATTACAGGCATACCAACGGCAGTTGCGCACCACTTCCTCAAATGACAGGCATACCAATGGCAGTTGCACACCACTTTCTCAAATAACAGGCATACCAACGGCAGTTGCGCACCACTTTCTCAAATAACAGGCATACCAACGGCAGTTGAGCACCACTTTCTCAAATTACAGTTTTAACTATGTACTTTAACAAGAGTGAATTAGAGTTTGTTTAGACATTTGATACAGCATTAAAATAAAGTTTTTGTGGCCAAGGTCAGTATTCTTGTTCCACGGTCACCAGTGTGTGAAATTAGAGGCTCTTCCCAAGAACCCAGAGAACTGGTTTTAATATGTTTGTATAAAAAAAGACTATAGAGACATTAAAAATGAATAAGTTATTGGTTTGAATTCCGTAGTCATGTCAGTTATGTTGTTAATTGTGTTACGATTGTCGTGGAAAACAAAAAGAAAATTAAAAACCAAACTAGAAGAACACTAACAAGAAAGATTAGCAATAGCTAAAAAAACTATTTAAACCAATCACATTTTTTAAAATTAATTTAATAAAATAAGTAAATACCCATACTTATTGGATGTGAGTGAAACTAATGAAACTAAGAGGAACGAAAACACTTTATAAACAAAAAACCTGGACTGTTTCAAATTCTCCTTTAATAACTTTTAAAATCTTGATTTCACTTATTGAGATATATTTCACTTAAGGTACATGTACATTCACTTATAAAATATGTTTTTATATTACTATCTGTACCCGCCTGCTTCACCGGTCATAATATTGAGTTTGATTGTATAATCGAAATGTGCAGCAATCTTTCAGTTTACACTGTATCCAATTTATCTAATTCAGAAGAGCTAATGTTATGTATAATTTACTATTACTTAACCACAAACAAAAAACATCGCAGCTAAATCAGGTTGTTCATCTTTCCCTACTTTACTGCTTCCTTCCACACACTACATATAGGTGATGGCACAGTCGGCGATTTTAATAAATCGGTTACATCAGTAACAGTTATGTAAAAATAATCGTTACAAATACCGATGAAAATACTAGTGGCAAAATTGAGGGATAATATAACACAGGATAAGGGGCATTTGGAGGGAACCTTCGTTAAATTATGTGACAATTTACTAAGAAAAGAGTTTAGTACAAATTTTAATTCAAATGACAAAACAGCAAATTGAAATTCCATTTTCCCAAAGAGAATAACATCGTGTGTTTTTATCAATAAGTCAGCTGTCAATAAAAAACAAATCACAGGACAACAAACACTATAACATCACCTGTTGTTTATTTTTGATAGCAATTGTCAAACATATTGCCCCGATTTGCGTGTTATAGATGCGCAGTAAATCGGCCACTGCTCCGTATTTTTTGTTTGTGGTCTTATAATACTGTACTCAATTATTTTTATTTTTAAAAGTTTAGTCTACCACAATAAAATGTTATTAAATTTGTTTTTATTTATCAGCTGTTAATCAAATACATTAGTCAATTAATATAGCTCCATTAGAATACCATGAGAATTTTGGAGGCCAATGGGACGGAGTCCTGAGGTTGGAGAAGAAAATCCTTTCTTAGTGAGCCCCTAGGGTTAAAGATGAACCTATGTAAACAATGTCAAGTCGATTGGACGTATAGTTTTGGATAAGTAGTGTTGAGTGGTAATGGCATAAATATATATGTTATACAAGATTATATTTATTTGTTTACTCTTAAAAGTACTTAAACTCTATTATTTAAAACATGTTTTTTAAGATATCTAAATATTTATTATATTTTGTTTATTACTACATTTTTTTTATTTTTATGTTTATTACTACAGTATTTTGTTTATTTATTACAGTTGTTTTCGATATTTGACAACGGTAGGCCTCATTAATAAAATATTTAATTATTGGAATAGTGAAGTTTATTTTTTAAATTATGTTGTAGATGTTTGTCATATTGCGTGTTCATTTATTTATGTTATTACTAATAACGAGTCATATACTGAAGTCTACTGCCGTCTGCGGTCTACCGATGCCACAACTTACAAAACAACACCCTTTCTCATTAGAACTCCAAATTGGTACGTGTTTTTGCAAGTGACGGGTTAGCCTATAGACGTAACATTAACACCGTGATTAGTTTAAGTTTAGCAATCTTCTAACTTGACGACAACCTGTTCTAAAACATTATTGTTGTTGTATAACCATGTGAGCGACAACACATGGTTATACAACAACATTACTTTATACAAGAACCTTGGATTTACATACTATAACTATACATTATTGTTGTTGTGTAACCATGTGAGCGACAACACCCAGACCTTGGATTTACATACTATAACTATACATTATTGTTGTTGTGTAACCATGTTTGCGACAAAACCCAGACATTGGATTTACATACTATAACTATACATTATTGTTGTTGTGTAACCATGTGAGCGACAAAACCCAGACCTTGGATTTACATACTATAAGTATACATTATTGTTGTTGTGTAACCATGTGAGTGACAAAACCCAGACCTTGGATTTACATACTATAAGTATACATTATTGTTGTTGTGTAACCATGTGAGTGACAAAACCCAGACCTTGGATTTACATACTATAAGTATACATTATTGTTGTTGTGTAACCATGTGAGTGACAAAACCCAGACCTTGGATTTACATACTATAAGTATACATTATTGTTGTTGTGTAACCATGTGAGTGACAAAACCCAGACCTTGGATTTACATACTATAAGTATACATTATTGTTGTTGTGTAACCATGTGAGTGACAAAACCCAGACCTTGGATTTACATACTATAAGTATACATTATTGTTGTTGTGTAACCATGTGAGTGACAAAACCCAGACATTGGATTTACATACTATAACTATACATTATTGTTGTTGTGTAACCATGTGAGCGACAAAACCCAGACCTTGGATTTACATACTATAAGTATACATTATTGTTGTTGTGTAACCATGTGAGTGACAAAACCCAGACATTGGATTTACATACTATAACTATACATTATTGTTGTTGTGGTACCATGTGAGCGACAACACCCAGACCTTGGATTTACATACTATAACTATACATTATTGTTGTTGTGTAACCATGTGAGCGACAACACCCAGACCTTGGATTTACATACTATAAGTATACATTATTGTTGTTGTGTAACCATGTGAGCGACAACACCCAGACCTTGGATTTACATACTATAACTATACATTATTGTTGTTGTGTAACCATGTGAGCGACAACACCCAGACCTTGGATTTACATACTATAACTATACATTATTGTTGTTGTGTAACCATGTGAGCGACAACACCCAGACCTTATTTTTACATACTATAACTATACATTATTGTTGTTGTGGTACCATGTGAGCGACAACACCCAGACCTTGGATTTACATACTATAACTATACATTATTGTTGTTGTGTAACCATGTGAGCGACAACACCCAGACCTTGGATTTACATACTATAAGTATACATTATTGTGTTGTGTAACCACGTGAGCGACAACACCCAGACCTTGGATTTACATACTATAACTATACATTATTGTTGTTGTGTAACCATGTGAGCGACAACACCCAGACCTTGGATTTACATACTATAACTATACATTATTGTGTTGTGTAACCACGTGAGCGACAACACCCAGACCTTGGATTTACATACTATAACTATACATTATTGTTGTTGTGTAACCACGTGAGCGACAACACCCAGACATTGGATTTACATACTATAACTATACATTATTGTTGTTGTGTAACCACATTAGCGACAACACGCAGACCTTGGATTTACATACTATAACTATACATTATTGTTGTTGTGTAACCACGTGAGCGACAAAACCCAGACATTGGATTTACATACTATAACTATACATTATTGTTGTTGTGTAACCATGTGAGCGACAACACGCAGACCTTGGATTTACATACTATAACTATACATTATTGTTGTTGTGTAACCACGTGAGCGACAAAACCCAGACATTGGATTTACATACTATAACTATACATTATTGTTGTTGTGTAACCACGTGAGCGACAAAACCCAGACATTGGATTTACATACTATAACTATACATTATTGTTGTTGTGTAACCACATTAGCGACAACACGCAGACCTTGGATTTACATACTATAACTATACATTATTGTTGTTGTGTAACCACGTGAGCGACAAAACCCAGACATTGGATTTACATACTATAACTATACATTATTGTTGTTGTGTAACCACATTAGCGACAACACGCAGACCTTGGATTTACATACTATAACTATACATTATTGTTGTTGTGTAACCACGTGAGCGACAAAACCCAGACATTGGATTTACATACTATAACTATACATTATTGTTGTTGTGTAACCACATTAGCGACAACACGCAGACCTTGGATTTACATACTATAACTATACAACTATAGACTTTTGAAATAAATTTAAACGTTTTACACTTTCCGTGAAAATTTTACGTTTGCTTTTCGAGGTGTAATTTAAAACATTTTTAATGGCCACGGGTTGAATAAATACCGCGATTATGTAGACACCGACGATCAGGTTGGGCCTCCTTTTGGATCATCATCCACTAACTATTCTAAAAAACTATTCCTTAAGTCAAGTAGACGTTTACAAAATTATCTATCTCGGGTTAAGCTAAAAAAGACTAATAAGCCGACTAAAACAGGACCTTTATTGTATCTTTTTAAAACTTTAAACAAGCGCCATTTTTTAACTAGGCTTGTTTTGAGTATATTTTGTTTATTCAAATTTTAAGTAATAAAAATTATGAGACGGAAATATGTATAACATAAAAAATGAACGGCCAGAATGTAGTGATTTTATCCACAGTAACAAAAACAAAACGAAATCTCAAAGAACATAATATATCCATAAAACATTCGTTATCCGCCTAGTTTTATAATATTTGCAAAGACCTCAAAAAATCATTCAACAACCCATATAAAAAAGTGAAATAAACATTACTTTATGATCAAGCATTCGTATATCATACGACTAACCCTTCATATCAGGTAAACTACGCGTAGTAGACGGGAAGTCAGTAGGAGACTGACCTTGAGCATAGTGCAGGGAGGATTAGCACGTCAACAGAAAAGTGACGTATTTATTACAATTTATTTGGGGCGCGTCGTAAAATTTAGGGATTTTGACCATTCTAGGGTTAAAAACATAGCGGTAATTATTAAAAAGATTATTAAAATTGTACAAATTTGATCTATTTGAAATATTTACTAACCTTCTTAGTAATAGACGGCTATAGAAGTTCTTGCTGTCCTCGTCTGGACCCTAAAAAGAATAATTATTAATTAATTAAATAGCTATTATGAAAATAACTAATAGAATTTGTCAAAAACTAAAAGATATTGAAACTTTTATCTCCATAAAATGAAATTCATTTAATTGAAAAAATAACAGTTTAATATTCCTGTCAATACTACAGACGGGTTTAATATTCCTGTCAATACTACCGACAGGTTTAATATTCCTGTCAATACTACAGACAGGTTTAATATTCCTGTCAATACTACAGACAGGTTTAATATTCCTGTCAATACTATAGACAGGTTTAATATTCCTGTCAATACTACAGACATGTTTAATATTCCTGTCAATACTACAGACAGGTTTAATATTCCTGTCAATACTACAGACGGGTTTAATATTCCTGTCAATACTACAGACAGGTTTAATATTCCTGTCAATACTACAGAAAGGTTTGTTATCTTTATTGAAATAATACCTTTATGATATTTTGTTTAAATACCACAGAATACATTAATTTAAACAACATCATCAATCTTCCAATAAATAATTTCTTACTGTCGGTTTATATAATCGAAACAAGTTTATTTGCTGTTTAGTATTTCTACATCTATGTTTTTAGATGTAGAATTACTTAAATCTATTAAATTAGATTTTAAAAAAATCGATTTTATTACATAATCTCAAAGCTAACATAAATAAAACTACTAAATCATGAAAAAAATAATATTATTGTAAATATAAAACTAATATCCTTTTATCAGAAGGTTATACTGTATTAAGAATTATCAATGGAACTCAATCAACTGTTAGAAAAACATAAGCGATTCAAATTTTAAGTTTTGGGCTTATCAAATCTTTTGTCTCATAAATAGACAACTTAAGTATACTAAAGAAAACAATGCCTGGCAAGCACGTACAGTGCAAAACGACTATGTAATTACGTAATTTTTATATACATTGAAATGAATCAAATGTTTTTATACAATTGTGATAAATGGCCGATTGTTTTCAGTAACCCACCAAACAGTCATTTCACCATTCAATGATTGGAAACGTTCAAATAAAAGTGAAAAGTGGACACCTTTGTGGTGGTTCAGTTTAATTTAATGAAGTACCTCGGCTAAGGAACATTATTACCTTTTGTTGGCCTCATTACTGATGTAGTCATTTGCAAAATTGTTTATTATTTTTTATTTTTGTTATATGAAGATAAATATTGAATTATGACGCTGGAAATTATCATAATATACTTGTGCGTTTCTTGATAGCTACAATTCAAAATCGTAAAAAAATACACAACAATAAAATGGTTCAAGAATTATTCATTGAGATTTGAGACGGAAGGGGACCACTTATATCTTTCGGATTTGACAAAGAAAAAGGAATGCAGGCTACGACACCAGTTTGAACTACAGGAAAAACAACAAATCAGTCTAGCTGTATTCCACGGTGAAAATCTGGTGGGTACATTTGTTTTGTTATTTGTTGCAGTAAAACACATTCATAGGGAACTCTTAAACACCATACAAAAATATTCACTTATTCATTTTATTATTTTAATCATGAAAATCTTGATCTAAAGATTTGTTAAAAATAGAATAGGGCGAGTGAAGCAAGAGGCGTGATGTGGAGGGAGGCAAACGTGGTGCGGCAAACTGAGAGTAGAGCAGGTGACGCAAGAGGCGTGATGTGGAGGAAGGCGAACGTGATACGGCAAACTGAGAGTAGAGCAGGTGAAGCAAGAGGGTGATGTGGAGGGAGGCGAATGTGATGCGGTAAATAAAGAATCAAACTGCTTACACTGATTATATTCACAGTTTAAATTTGCAATCATCTCTCCTCTTGGATATGGCTTTAAAAAGGTTTCGTCTTCTAATTGAAGAACAACGCTTTTTATTTTTAAAGAAATGATCAAATGGCAGCATATTGCCTGTACAGTGCAAAACAACCGTGCACGACGTGTGATAATTTTGATCTCTATTAAAATGATTAAATTTTTGTTTATTCTGTCCTTGAGATAACAATTTACGTAGATTTAAAAAACTATTGTCATTGAAAAGTAAATTTCACTAAATTATTTGCACAAAACACTGTAGATTCTGATTGTAAACGTTTTTCATTTAATTTATTGTATTGTATTTTGACGTTTCGTCTTATTTTAATAGTGGTAATAAATTGATTAATATTTGTTTCATTTGTGGATAGAGTAGCCTAATAATTAAATAACAGAAAGTTCAATATTAGTTGAAAGCAATCGATTAGTTATGTGGTTGAACGTGGTTTTAATGTGGTTATCCTAAGAAACGGGGAAATGACTGTTTAGTGGGTTAGTAAGACCAGCCGGTCACTAATCACCTGATACCTGGTTCCCCATTAATCTGACTGTTTGATTGCGCATCTCTTATCTGTGTGGTTGTGGAATCTAAATCTCAAACGATGGATCACATAGTTAATGAGTGCCCATTGCGTTTTTCCAGGCGGAGTTAGATAGTTTTCATCCAATCGGAGAAGGATCTGATGAATGAATATGTAACCTAGACCTAGCTCTGTGACGTGAGATTAATATTTAAACACTAAGACATAAGTACTTTGTACTTTAGATTTTATTTACATATTATTTATCGGTATGGTTTTTAAAATTGTTGGCCTATCTCCTTTTAGTTTGGTGGCTAGCTTTAACAGCCAAACGATATATTTTGTTAGGTTCAACAGATTACACTACGTTAGGTTAGGTCAGGTTTGCTATCTTCAACGTATTTTTTAATGAACATAAACTTTTTACTGTATTATTTATGTTCCCTTAAGAAAACGCTTTAAGATTGCATACAATTAACTGAAAAGATCCGAATCTCGCACACCTGTTACATTTATTAATTAAAAGTTGAGATGTACACCTTACTGTAACAATTCGTTAAAAATCTTACATTAGATAAGTTACCAATTAATTTGAGGGCGAATAATTTAAAAAAAAATTAATTATATTTAATGAAACTTTAATTTAGTCCTGCTACGTAAATCTATATAATGAAAGACGTCTATTTTAATTAATCTAGGAGAAGAATAAAAGCGAAGTGATAAATATCGACTCAATCTAAAAAACGAACTCGAAATAGGAGTTTCAGGATGTGGATAGTTACTCAGTACAAGTATTCAAGGCTATAAAAAAAGACTAAGCCTTTTACTTACATTTTCTAAGTACGCCTACATACATATTTATATGAGTGTATTTAGCATCAAAATGTATCATTTTTATTGCAAAATAAACTTAATAAACTAAATCACTTCACAACTTAATATTAAATAATATGTAAAGTAAAAATTAGCCATGCAAATTCTGATTATTTAGCAATGAAAACGTGCCCTTTAATGTTGACAAAAGATATTTAATCGACTTAAAAGTGTTTCTGTATTTAACAATAGAACAATTTGGTTCTTTAAATATATTTCTATATTTAACTTATGAAAAATAGTAAAAAAATATCGCCAAAGTTACACTGTAAACAGATCATATTTAAATCTAAATTTGTTCATTTAAAGTAGATTTTACTTCCAAATAATGTACATCTAATGAAAACAAATTCTATGTATTCAATACATGGAATACAAATGGAATACAAATTCCATTAGAATTCATTAACACGTACACATGTGACCTCCCGAAAAAATTAATCGTTCTAGATCAGAGAATAATAGCATTGCTACTAGTAATAGTATTTTTTCCTTAGTATACTAAGGTAACTTATTTATCTTTTTACGGATTCAGAACTGGAGATGAACATATTTGATTAGGTCAGGATTTTTCACAATGACAAAAGGTTTGTGCTTTTTATCAGCAGACATCAAATTGAAAACGTCTATCGAAAATGTAATCCATTAAATACTTAGGATAGTAGTTGCATGATTAACCATCCGAAATTTGGACACCATTACGCACCAAACCTTTACGGCTTCACTTGATGATGGGAATCATGAAAAGTCTTCAAGCCATTGACTGTCCAGAAACTTTTGCAGAGAAATGATTTCACTTAGGTAGTAAAAGTTTCGCTCTACCTTAAGCAGGGCATAACTTGTTTTATGGTGGATATCAGATGTTCGCAGATGCTGATGCCTAATGCCTCTTCCACAGCTGCATATTAGTTACCTTGTTCGGATTTTTTTCGTTTATTAATACATCTAAAGACAGTAAACAGTGATTATATACTACAATCCTCTGTATTATCAGGGTCTAACATCTCTGGAAAATATATTCATAATGATTTAGCCGTGGCATACGACACAGTTAAAATTTGAAACATTTTTGCACGGAACGCGTGATTTACCGAAGGTTTTTATTCAAGTATTTAGCAAACTAATCATAAAAGAAAACCACCACATGAAATAGAACGATGATACTGTTACTAAATATATAGACCTAATGTTGTTTATTTCCTGAAAAGTACTTTTGCTAGCGTTATTTTCACTCTTCAAGAGGACAATAAATTATTTACGACGTCAGCATGTCGTGAGGTGAAAAGGATGGCCAGAGTACTCATAAAAGATTAACTGCCCAGACAATCATTAAACAATTTAATTGCTTACTTTCAAGTTAATCAGTTTGTATTGTTGTGAATAAAAGTACAGTTGAATAGAAAATTACAATTACTTTTTCAGAAAATTTTTTCTCCATAATTAGTATTTGCCTTAAATAAAACTTAAGCGAGTCTCGTGTAGGCTTACACAAGCGTTCATACAACATTAGACTCGGTGTTATTTCTCACCGTATTCATAATGGAAATATGTACTAATCTGGATTACGAATGCGTGTGACGAGTGTTGGTGAACGAATGTAATCTCTGCTACTGAGATCGAGATATTCTGCTACTGAGTATATCCTAACAGCAAATGTGGAATTACACATTTTTGTGAAATCTGTATTACGTAGTATTTGTTTTTGCTCAGCAAACTAACTCCTCTGTCACTCAGATTTCTCTCTTAGGCAACATTCGAACTATGGACAACCCACCGCCCTATATTGCCAACAGAGACTTCTCCAGTAGTATTTACGTCATTTGACGGTCTGAGAACAGAACCTATGGTCTGTAGTCTGCACAACTCATAGCCCATAAGTAACTGGGTCACATCACCTCGCTAGAGACACCAGACTTGTTTTATACGAGCTCTGAACTGATTTTGGTCTGTCAAATGTTTTAGATTATCAGGAGCACATTGATCAATTTTACACCAAGTTGTTATGGCAATTGATCAAAAGCATTTGTTTGGAAAAGATAACTGCGATAGTTTACTCTGTCTCGTCACCAACAAAACACAATTACTTCCCAGACTTCCATGCAGAGCACCATCTTAAATCCTTACTATCAATAAGATTCTATGCACGACTATCTGCTGTTTTGGAATGATTCTGATTTTTTTTTTTTCAGACAAAGTAGATGTCAGCTGTGTTTCATCAAACTAATAGTTATTGATATGCCTCACTTTGATTTTTAATATTTTAAAGTTTATTTCTATAATCAAATTTAGTAAAATTTCCGGATTTTTCTTTAAATTTGCAGTCGTATCATCAGAATACTGAAGAATTACCTAATTTCACTACTTGATTAGGAACATTAATCAGACCAACCATTTATCCCTGAGAGACCAGTGAACAATTTTAAAATTTTCCTGGACACATTCCAGATCTGGTCAAACCGGTCCATACTAAAAAGAGATCTGAACAAACCGGTTATTATTTTTCAAATAAGATGAGATTCGTCTGTTTGGTAGACTAGAAAAGCTACCTACCCCCTGGATCATCATGGGTTCGTGATACACATGTTTATCACATATTCTTTGGAATTAAATAAAAGTTTTGAAATGACGAGTTTTATGCTTCACAATTTACCCTGCCAGTGTTACGAGTGGGCTAGAGGTTTTGGTCCAAGACTTTATACAGTATATAAAGTATCTACTAGCTGTATAAATGTAAATACAGCATTTTTATGTGAAGTAAGTATATATTTTATTTTAATTACTTCATAAATCTTTTAGTACGTTTTGGTTTTTATATGTTCGTATTTATATTATTAGCATATGAAAATAAATTAGGATATTACGAACATATGAAAATGTAGTTTTATGTATCAATTTTGTTTCTTTTTCATGTAGAACATGTTATAATTGTATTATAGATAATCAGTCATTATCCTTGCATTTTTCTTCTTATTTTGGTTTAGCAATTTTCATTGTGTTCATGTCATAAAATAAAATAATTGATTCTAAGCAGTGGTATGCATAATTACCTGAAAATTCATGTTTTTGTCTCTTACGTAGGCATATACTGTATAACTGTTTTAAGACTGCTTGTGTTACCAAATTGTCTCTGGAAAGAGGACCTGCTCATTTATAAGAGGATTTCTGAAACTTTCTATAGTAAATATAACTGCGAGATAACGAGTGGATCCCGTGACCGTTGGTAGATGATTTTTTTGGAAACATTTTTATGGCGCCATCTTGCTGCATGCAGTAGGCGGCAATTCCATGGCCAAGGCCACTCCAGGACCAATTTAGCAAAAACAGGATCTCGAACGAGGATTATTTATGCAGCAGTTAAAACCCTTACTGTCTGGGCGTTTAGATGTACTTTAGAACAAAATGAAGGCTGTGGATATTTGAACCACCAGAAATTATAAAAAAAGGAATCGTAATAAATTGACCATGTCATGTTTTATTATAATATTCAGATGAAGGTGATTTGATATAACATGAGTTATACAAAGAAAACAAACCATCTGATTTCAGTTTTTAATAATACTAAATTTTAGGTAGACTGAATTAGATATTGGTTATCAAATGTAACTTTTTGAGAAATTATCTTCCCAATTTAGTTTAAAGGAAGTCTTTTAAGCCTACAAATGTAGAATAAAATTAGCAAATCAATAAAAAAATAGGACCTAATAATCTTCACTGTGGATTTATATTTGCTGAAAAGTATCAGTTAATAATATATAATAAATATATTATTAATAAATATAATATAATAATAAAGCTCATCTACACTCATTCAAATCCATATCCACCCATATCTTGACGATCGGCGTCTTATGAATAAATAAATATACTAACCATAAATTGTCACACACTTTATTGAAAAAAATTGAAACAAGAAATAAACCAGTTGAATTTTTATAGGAATGAATGCAAGAATGTCAATAGTGACTTGTATATATTACATAATCCTATTGTGGATGAGGCAATAAGTTCTTTCTCCACTCTGTTAAGCCTCATATAATGAGGGAGAGTTTGCATATGCACTTCCTTAGTGCTCTCTGACCAGAAACAATTGCAACCTACAGTACGTAGCTTCGCACTCACTGGGACTTGTCTGATCAACCAAGAAGATGTCTGACTATTCCACTTACTTAGGATTATCATTTAAGTTTTTAGAATTTGATGTCAAATATTGAATTAATAACTACAATAAATTACCATCAGTGGCCAATAAGCAACTAAGACAGACTGGGAAATTCCAATCAAACATATTTTAGTTGCACGTACGACAGTAACCTTAATTATATGTATATTATCGATAAATGTATGCGGCTCAGTTGGTTTACTGAACCGTCTGTCGGTCATGCGTCTTAAAGTTGTGACACTACAATTATTCCACCACAAGGCGAAGAGGACATACGCTGTTTCTTAGTCATGAAATTGATTGAACAAGTCTGTTTCATGGCACTTTGTGTTAGCAGCGACTTTCCTGGAAGAGCCTTGTTAATCGGCCTCGAACGTGTGATTAGTCTTTACATTGTTTCTGACGTCGATTCCTAGATGAATTAGCCTTCTACTTACTTTACCGTCACATAAACCTGACTTCCCACGCTTTGCCTTCCCTGAGGTCTTTACCTTGCTTTAGTGTCACCTAGGCCTGACTTCCCCACTCTTTGCCTTGCCTGAGGTTACTTTAGTGTCACCTAGACCTGACTTCCTCATGCTTTGCCTTGCCTGAGGTTACTTTAGTGTCACCTAGACCTGACTTCCTCACGCTTTGCCTTGCCTGAGGTTACTTTAGTGTCACCTAGACCTGACTTCCTCACGCTTTGCCTTGCCTGAGGTTACTTAAGTGTCACCTAGACCTGACTTCCCACTCTTTGCCTTGCCTGAGGTTACTTTAGTGTCACCTAGACCTGACTTCCCACGCTTTGCCTTCCCTGAGGACTTTACCTTGCTTTAGTGTCACCCAGACCTGACTTCCCACTCTTTGCCTTGCCTGAGGTTACTTTAGTGTCACCTAGACCTGACTTCCTCATGCTTTGCCTTGCCTGAGGTTACTTTAGTGTCACCTAGACCTGACTTCCTCACGCTTTGCCTTGCCTGAGGTTACTTTAGTGTCACCTAGACCTGACTTCCTCACGCTTTGCCTTGCCTGAGGTTACTTAAGTGTCACCTAGACCTGACTTCCCACTTTTTGCCTTGCCTGAGGTTACTTTAGTGTCACCTAGAACTGACTTCCTCACGCTTTGCCTTGCCTGAGGTTACTTTAGTGTCACCTAGACCTGACTTCCCACGCTTTGCCTTCCCTGAGGACTTTACCTTGCTTTAGTGTCACCCAGACCTGACTTCCCATTCTTTGCCTTGCCTGAGGTTACTTTAGTGTCACCTAGACCTGACTTCCTCACGCTTTGCCTTGCCTGAGGTTACTTTAGTGTCACCTAGACCTGACTTCCTCACGCTTTGCCTTGCCTGAGGTTACTTTAGTGTCACCTAGACCTGACTTCCCACTCTTTGCCTTGCCTGAGCTTACTTTAGTGTCACCTAGACCTGACTTCCTCACGCTTTGCCTTGCCTGAGGTTACTTTAGTGTCACCTAGACCTGACTTCCTCACGCTTTGCCTTGCCTGAGGTTACTTTAGTGTCACCTAGACCTGGCTTCCTCACGCTTTGCCTTGCCTGAGGTTACTTTTGCCTACACTGACTAAAAAGTTTGTAAATAAAAATTAAAATATGTAAGAAGACTCATAGGCCTAGTCATTTTATATAAGTTTTTGTTTCCTTTCTCTTCTGTACTTAAACAATCTAAAACTAAACATAAAATAATAGTTCACAATCTCCAAAGATTCAAAAGAGCTTTGTCAAAGAAAAAGCACAGACAGGAATTCTCAAAGATACTCCGAGAACACAAATTAAATATTTAAATTACTAGTATCTATAATATCATCCAAACATTGTAAAACTTAGTGGTGGCTTGAAAGTATTTCCTTTCAAGTAGGCGCATTAAAAATAATTATGAGTATTTGATAAAGTTTCAAAACTACAACCATTTACTTTCTCATTACTCCCCACTATGTTTTTTTTTTTCATTTCTAGAAAAATGTGTTTTCGCTCTGTTTTTAAATGTTATTCAATCGTAGGTCAATAGTGTATTTTTATTTTATAAATAAATAAAAATAGCCAATTAAATTATTCTACAAGCTCGTAGCAACGTGGCTGTTTATACACTGAATACGTCATTACAAACACGTTTGTAATTATATCAATCATGTTATGTTTATATATTAGTACATTTTATTCTATAACCATAATATTTATTTATTGGTAAAGAATATTTTTCGTATACATATTTTAACTTTTCTTTGTTTCCCTTGTGTGATTCGGTTTCATATTTTCATCTTCATAGCAAGAGCATCTCAACTCCTGCTCTACCAAAACCTACCATATGACTGAATACTAGATTTCCCGATTACACAAGTTTTCAAAGGTTTTTAGCATATCGAATTTTCAAACGCTAGTCCTGTGGAAAACTAAGTTGGAAGAAGGCAAGTTTTATTTGTTGCTTGTTTTCGCCAGTAATTATTTTCAAATACTGCATTAAGGTTTTTCAAACGTAATTTCCATAATTAGTCTAACTTTATTTAATAGAACTAAATAAATAATTAATATTTCTTATTAACATAAGTATACCTCCAACTGACACGATGTCCACTCCTGTCTAGAAAACACAAGATCGCGTACGACCGGGATCGTTAACGGGCGTAAATAAGATATCGCTTGGCTGCTAAAATACTAATTAATTGATTTTTTATAAGACAAAGAAAATAACCGGATATGACGATATGATATAACGTTCTTATGACTCTACCGGATGGTTATAGAGATAGCAATACGAACCATAAGTCACGAATAATTAAATGCTCGGGAGATGATAGTGCTGGCGTGCTGACCTGTATAACGTTCTTATGACTCTACCGGATGGTTATAGAGATAGCAATACGAACCATAACTCACGAATAATTAAATGCTCAGGAGATGATAGTGCTGGCGCTGGACCTGTATAACGTTCTTATGACTCTACCGGATGGTTATAGAGATAGCAATACGAACCATAAGTCACGAATAATTAAATGCTCGGGAGATGATAGTGCTGGCGTGTTGACCTGTATAACGTTCTTATGACTCTACCGGATGGTTATAGAGATAGCAATACGAACCATAAGTCACGAATAATTAAATGCTCGGGAGATGATAGTGCTGGCGTGTTGACCTGTATAACGTTCTTATGACTCTACCGGATGGTTATAGAGATAGCAATACGAACCATAAGTCACGAATAATTAAATGCTCGGGAGATGATAGTGCTGGCGTGTTGACCTGTATAACGTTCTTATGACTCTACCGGATGGTTATAGAGATAGCAATACGAACCATAAGTCATGAATAACTAAATGCTCGGGAGATGATAGTGCTGGCGTGCTGACCTGTATAACGTTCTTATGACTCTACCGGATGGTTATAGAGATAGCAATACGAACCATAAGTCACGAATAATTAAATGCTCGGGAGATGATAGTGCTGGCGCTGGACCTGTATAACGTTCTTATGACTCTACCGGATGGTTATAGAGATAGCAATACGAACCATAAGTCACGAATAATTAAATGCTCGGGAGATGATAGTGCTGGCTTGCTGACCTGTATAACGTTCTTATGACTCTACCAGATGGTTATAGAGATAGCAATACGAACCATAAGTCACGAATAATTAAATGCTCGGGAGATGATAGTGATGGCGTGCTGACCTGTATAACGTTCTTATGACTCTACCGGATGGTTATAGAGATAGCAATACGAACCATAAGTCACGAATAATTAAATGCTCGGGAGATGATAGTGCTGGCGCTGGACCTTTATAACGTTCTTATGACTCTACCGGATGGTTATAGAGATAGCAATACGAACCATAAGTCACGAATAATTAAATGCTCGGGAGATGATAGTGCTGGCGTGCTGACCTGTATAACGTTCTTATGACTCTACCGGATGGTTATAGAGATAGCAATACGAACCATAAGTCACGAATAATTAAACGCTCGGGAGATGATAGTGCTGGCGCTGGACCTGTATAACGTTCTTATGACTCTACCGGATGGTTATAGAGATAGCAATACGAACCATAAGTCACGAATAATTAAACGCTCGGGAGATGATAGTGCTGGCGCTGGACCTGTATAACGTTCTTATGACTCTACCGGATGGTTATAGAGATAGCAATACGAACCATAAGTCACGAATAACTAAATGCTCGGGAGATGATAGTGCTGGCGCTGGACCTGTATAACATTCTTATGACTCTACCGGATGGTTATAGAGATAGCAATACGAACCATAAGTCACGAATAATTAAATGCTCGGGATATGATAGTGCTGGCGCTGGACCTGTATAACGTTCTTATGACTCTACCGGATGGTTATAGAGATAGCAATACGAACCATAAGTCACGAATAATTAAATGCTCGGGAGATGATAGGGCTGGCGTGTTGACCTGTATAACGTTCTTATGACTCTACCGGATGGTTATAGAGATAGCAATACGAACCATAAGTCATGAATAACTAAATGCTCGGGAGATGATAGTGCTGGCGTGCTGACCTGTATAACGTTCTTATGACTCTACCGGATGGTTATAGAGATAGCAATACGAACCATAAGTCACGAATAATTAAATGCTCGGGAGATGATAGTGCTGGCGTGCTGACCTGTATAACGTTCTTATGACTCTACCGGATGGTTATAGAGATAGCAATACGAACCATAAGTCACGAATAATTAAATGCTCGGGAGATGATAGTGCTGGCGTGCTGACCTGTATAACGTTCTTATGACTCTACCGGATGGTTATAGAGATAGCAATACGAACCATAAGTCACGAATAATTAAATGCTCGGGAGATGATAGTGCTGGCGCTGGACCTGTATAACGTTCTTATGACTCTACCGGATGGTTATAGAGATAGCAATACGAACCATAAGTCACGAATAATTAAATGCTCGGGAGATGATAGTGCTGGCGCTGGACCTGTATAACGTTCTTATGACTCTACCGGATGGTTATAGAGATAGCAATACGAACCATAAGTCACGAATAATTAAATGCTCGGGAGATGATAGTGCTGGCGTGCTGACCTGTATAACGTTCTTATGACTCTACCGGATTGTTATAGAGATAGCAATACGAACCATAAGTCACGAATAATTAAATGCTCGGGAGATGATAGTGATGGCGTGCTGACCTGTATAACGTTCTTATGACTCTACCGGATTGTTATAGAGATAGCAATACGAACCATAAGTCACGAATAATTAAATGATCGGGAGATGATAGTGATGGCGTGCTGACCTGTATAACGTTCTTATGACTCTACCGGATGGTTATAGAGATAGCAATACGAACCATAAGTCACGAATAATTAAATGCTCAGGAGATGATAGTGCTGGCGCTGGACCTGTATAACGTTCTTATGACTCTTCCGGATGGTTATAGAGATAGCAATACGAACCATAAGTCACGAATAACTAAATGCTCGGGAGATGATAGTGCTGGCGTGCTGACCTGTATAACGTTCTTATGACTCTACCGGATGGTTATAGAGATAGCAATACGAACCATAAGTCACGAATAATTAAATGCTCGGGAGATGATAGAGCTGGTGCTGGACCTGTATAACGTTCTTATGACTCTACCGGATGGTTATAGAGATAGAAATACGAACCATAATTCACGAATAATTAAATGCTCAGGAGATGATAGGGCTGGCGTGTTGACCTGTATAACGTTCTTATGACTCTACCGGATGGTTATAGAGATAGCAATACGAACCATAAGTCATGAATAACTAAATGCTCGGGAGATGATAGTGCTGGCGTGCTGACCTGTATAACGTTCTTATGACTCTACCGGATGGTTATAGAGATAGCAATACGAACCATAAGTCACGAATAATTAAATGCTCGGGAGATGATAGTGCTGGCGCTGGACCTGTATAACGTTCTTATGACTCTCGAAAATGACTTACTTGTAATCTCGTCCCGATCGATAATAGAAAATGTGTACACAAATTTGAAATAAGCCATCAGAAACAATCTATTACTGCGATTTATACAAAATCAATACATAAGTAAAATTGGAGTTGAAAGTATTCATGTCCACAATTTTATTATTTCAAAGTCTTATTGGTAAAAAAAGCAGTAATTTTTTGGCAAAATAATAGTAAAATAAGCAAAAATATCAAACATACAGTTTGTAGCTTATCTTAATTATGCTTAAATATCACACTATATTCCAAACACTATATTTACTTTAAGAAATCTCATCCTTAAGACAGAAGACATTACAACATTACATATACATTTCATAGGCTTAAGTGGCCGGTGTCATTATTAATGACTAAAGCTTCCGGTAATGACCGCGTCAAGGTGTTATCTACAATATTTACATCACTAAGCCTTTTACTCATGCTGTGTTGTGGCATCCTCAGTGGTGAATGAATAAATATTGTAAAGGACCAATCTCCTTATATGAATTTGTTGAGATAGTAATGACTTGACGCGGTCATTACCGGATGATTTAGTCATTAGTAACTACATAATATACAATTGTCCTCGGCGCCACCCTACGTTAAGTTGTAGGTGTATATATAATCAAGGTTGTATTGAATGTGGTCCAGCATTTGTTTATTAATTATTGTTTACGGGTTCAAAATAAGTACGAAAGCGCTTGCCATCGACCTGTTTATTAGACCATTGATAATCAGCTACATCTTTGAATGGATTATTATTAATTTTTATATTCATAAATTTAATCAACACATTGATTGATATAATTTAGTATTAAACTGTTTTCAAACTAGGCCCAAGCTATTTTTGCAAGTACCATTTTCATTCAATCGACCACTTATTTGTGTAAGAAACTCTTAAAATCAAGTGAAGCTGCTCTAGGTCACCTTAAACGTATCTACACTACTGCATCGTTGACACCTAAAAGGAGAGTCGCTATTCCATTGCACGCTGCAGCTAACGCGCTCATTCCCATTCCTCGTACACTCCGGCTCGCCACGAGGAAACATTGAAGGATACATCTTTGGATCTCAATGGGACTGAGGCCAGATCATGGACAACAACAGGACGATGTTCAGCTATCTCTTCTAGTGTCTGTTAAAGCGGCGTTTGTCCATGGAAACTCTATCAACAAAACGTAAATCTAATAGTTGTAGAGGTTAGACTTTGTTCTTTTAATAAAGTTTGTACTGCACATACAGTATGCATGTTCGACTGTAAAGGTTATCTGCTAAAATATCGGTTAGACATCTTAAAGTATTTCTGTTTTTCTAACTTTCTCAATTTGATGTTGTTATCAGCTGATTTACCAATTATGTATAACTGGCCGAAGGCGTCTGCTCATTCGGGTGATGGAGAGGTCTGAGATATTCCTAAAAATCTGACCGTGCAACTCAAAGGTAAAGGGCCATTGCCAGTTATATCTTTGGTGCATGCTGATAATGATGCAAATACAACAGAACTGTTATATCTTTGATGCATGCTGATAATGATGCAAATACAACGGAACTCTTATATCTTTGATGCATGCTGATAATGATGCAAACACAAGGGAAGTGATATTTTTGGAAGTTATCAATAAAATGTCTACTGTTGAACAAGAAGTGTTGTTATTGTGAATTTATTCTGGTACGTAGTGGCGCGCCCTCACTACTCACAGTGTGAACCAAGTGCTTTCACAATGGTGACTAAACTATCCTGAATCACATACTGTAGTTTCTATTAATCAGAGATATCTGAAATTGTGGTAATGAAAATCAACCCACTTCACTCACCTCTTTTGTAAATGATCCTCAACCATTCTGGTGCACGCCGTACCCTTCCATGAACTCGAGGTCATCGCTTATTACGATACACCAAATATACCTCTCTAAACATTATGTACTCTACATAAACAGTTGTTATATGTATTAACAAAAACACTGTAGATAGTGATAAAACAATCGATGGATTTTCTATGGCCCGTGGAGTGGAGCCCGGGGGATTTGTTTTACATCTCTGATATTTTTCTCACCGTTCTTAAAGCTTTTCTTTCCCGTAAGCTTTAAAATTAATATCATCAAGCTATATTGTCTCTTGATATTAATATATTAGTAAGCGTGGGGACAGTTTCGCTTACTGAATTGTATAAATATATTTTCTAAGGAGAGACCAATCTCCTTATATGAATTTGTTGAGATAGTAAAGAAACGTTTGCAGAGGCAAGAAGGTGTTTTTAAAATCACACTGACCTTCAGTTAATACGCCCCTCTTTATCCAACATTTTCGAGACGATCAATTACTTATTAACTTTGAAACGTTTAGGGTTTTTCATTTAGCCAATGTTTTTACGGGAGTTTCAGTTAACAAATTATTTTAATTAAATTGTTGCATATACCAAAATATAGTCATAATAAAACTCAGTTACTTTGTAAATCTTTTCGATAGAGTGTAAAATTACGTCAGCCATATCTCTAATCAAATTTCTTTTGTCACGAAATTTTGAACCTTAAGACTTGAGTTAATAAAAGTAGACTGTTCAATTTAAATTGTAATATATATCTTATAGAACTGTGTGTGCTAAAAATAATGACAAAAAGGCAAAAGTATTTAGAAATAGCTATATCTAAGTTTAAACCTGAAGAAAACGTGCCGTCAATCATTAAGAAAGTAGGAAATTTAAGTTGTGATGTCTCTCAGTCACGGTTATCTCCTTAAATTCCTATAACTTACTAACTTATCAAGTGTTAATGAGACAGTGAACATGTAAATCTCAGAACAACCGTGAGGTAGGCCAATCCTAAAGAAGCTATGTAGTTGATTGTTTGTTGTACTTGATGAGTAGATGTGTCCTGGGTGGGTGGGGGCTTAAAAATAATCTGAGCTTTTCATATTTTTCTTAAAAACTGTTCAATAATTTCTTTACAGTATGACTGTTTAGGTTTAGTACATGATACATTTACAGTCAGACTATGTCTCATCCACCCACACACCCTACGGACTTAATATCTGGGGATAAGGTGAACGTCTATAGGGTGGTCGGGACAACCAACAACACTGCAAAAATATACTAGAATTTTATTGGCATTTAACTCATAAAGGAAAATAAATTCATTGCTTGAAATGCCCTGTCAGTGGTCTTTGCGGACCTCCCGACTGTCCAGTAGTCTTCACAGTCCAGTATGAACTACTCGGTTCGTTATTAATGCCCTGTCAGTGGTCTTTGCGGACCTCCCGACTGTCCAGTAGTCTTCACAGTTCTGTATGAACTACTCGGTTCGTTATTAATGCCCAGTCAGTGGTCTTTGCGGACCTCCCGACTGTCCAGTAGTCTTCACAGTTCTGTATGAACTACTCGGTTCGTTATTAATGCCCTGTCAGTGGTCTTTGCGGACCTCCCGACTGTCCAGTAGTCTTCACAGTTCTGTATGAACTACTCGGTTCGCTATTAATGCCCTGTCAGTGGTCTTTGTGGACCTCCCGACTGTCCAGTAGTCTTCACAGTTCTGTATGAACTACTCGGTTCGTTATTAATGCCCTGTAAGTGGTCTTTGCGGACCTCCCGACTGTCCAGTAGTCTTCATAGTTCTGTATGAACTACTCGGTTCGTTATTAATGCCCTGTCAGTGATCTTTGCGGACCTCCCGACTGTCCAGTAGTCTTCACAATTCTGTATGAACTACTCGGTTCGTTATTAACGCCCTGTCAGTGGTCTTTGCGGACCTCCCGACTGTCCAGTAGTCTTCACAGTTCTGTCGGTTCGTTATTAACGATTATGTCTAAAAGAGGCTTTGTTTAAGTTCTCTGAACTAATAAAGACATTTAGTTTGGCCCATCCAAAACTCGTCCCATTAGAGTCTGTATATGGCCATTCGCCCATCCTATAGTCGACACAAACGGGTCTATACGAGGGCCTGTCTGTTACCTTTACCTAGGTCTAGTTCAGTAAATCCCGCTCTGCCTCGTCCGCTACTAGCCAAACCTCGTACTACGGCTAATGGACTGCACATATTTCCTATTGTCACTCTTCCAACCGAGCACTAGGGTAGATTTATTGCCTTGTCAACTCCTGAACTCCACTACAAAGAAGTGGTTTGTGAGTTCAAATATTAAAAGAAAACCAATGTTTTCATACTGGCATGGGTTTTGTCCTGTGCACCCCTCCCACACCCACACTAGGGGTGCAGCCAGAGCGGTATTTAGTTTGCGCTAGTTATACCTGTTTTTATGATTATTTCAGACTGAGAGTTTCGGTATTTTGCAGTCCCGCTTCTTTATTGATTTTGTTTATAATACACAAAATATTTAAATGTTTAATTTATTTTGTAAATCACTGTACACTTATGTACTATTTTATGTCAATACAAACAAAATACCTGGTTTTACTAACGATTTTACTGTCAGAGTAGCACTAGAGGAATAATCGTGTGGGGCCGAGGTGTTCCTTACAGCATGTGATAAACACTCAACAAACAAACATTATTTCTTTACTGCTCACCAAATGTAAAATAAGACCTAGAAGGTAGAGAGTGTTTTTAGTGGCCCTGAGATTTTACAGGTGTTATTAGAATTGTTATCACGTAAATAAAGGTTTTGCTAAGGTAATTACTGGTTGTAACTTAGGACATAATGATTCATAAAAATCAGTATGTTCCGTACTTAGTAATAAATATTTACATATAGTTAATTATAATTCATAATTAAGTAATTCAATAATTTGTTCCTCTTATCTGATTTTTATAAACGCTTAAGCATAAATTGTTACTCACCTGTTACTGTATCCTATTGAAATTTAAATAATATTACTGGCCTCTATGCACATGCACTTGCCAAAAGTCAAATATCAGGTGACATTGTCTACCCCTTGTAACCGGTGGTGTGAACCCCGTCAACACGCTCCCCTTCTTCCTAAAATTAAAACACTAGTTGAACTTATGATGTTACGCGGAACGGTTCTCTCGGTTCTCGCGTCGCGATTGCCTTCTCTTACACTGTATTCATTAACCATCTTATTTCATTATCCAGTGATCGTATTTTTTCTCAATCTCTCTTCTCTCGATCTATCCAGCATTTTATTCAAAGTTGTAAAGTGTGTGACCTCTCAATAGTGTTGTGTTATGCTCCGAACTGACCGTTAGACAACATTAACATCCCAGGCCTGGTGGATCCATCTCTACGGTCATCTCTCATCCTCTCAGTCCTTCACTCCAAGATATGCACTATCTCCTCTAAAGATACAGTCGGTTGTTTTAATTAATTTCTACATATAAAACGAATATCCCTGTGATCGTTCGTGGTAGCGCCTTTTGTACTATTTCTTTTACTAACGTGGACGTTAGTTGGTCTTCCGAAAAAGCATTAAATTTAACAATATCTCAAAACGCCCTTAACACAGTAAATGCGTAAAACTATTGGGCAATCGCATTATATGCACATATTGATATTAAGTGGACTAAAAACCTTATTGTTGGAATGACTTTAGAATATATCTGTATATTATGTGATAGGACCAGTGGGAGGGAGAGGGGCTATGTAAGTCATCTGAGATTTTGCCCCTGTGTTCAATGTTATTCCACTTGTGAGGGAGAGAGGTATTATTTACGTCATTTGAGATGTTGCCCCTGTGTTCAATATGATCCCACTTGTGGGGGAGAGAGGTATTGTGTACGTCATTTGAGATGTTGCCCCTGTGTTCAATATTATCCCACTTGTGGGGGAGAGAGGTATTGTGTACGTCATTTGAGATGTTGCCCCTGTGTTCAATATGATCCCACTTGTGGGGGAGAGAGGTATTATGTACGTCATCTGAGATGTTGCCCCTGTGTTCAATATGATCCCACTTGTGGGGGAGAGAGGGACTGTGTACGTCATTTGAGATGTTGCCCCTGTGTTCAATATGATCCCACTTGTGGGGGAGAGAGGGACTGTGTACGTCATCTGAGCTGTTGCCCCTGTGTTCAAAGTCATCCCACTTATCCCAGAGAGAATGCGGTATTAGCTCACTTTTGTTGAAGTGGGGAGCATTTGAATCAGAAAAATTGACTAAAACAAAATTGTAATTTGTGCGAGAGATTACTGGAAATAATAGTTTCAACTATTATTTGACACTAGGTACCTATCGGACCCTGAACTGGTCCGAGGGGTGGACAGCAAGGATCCGGTACTGAACTAGTCCGAGGGGTGGACAGCAAGGGTCCAGTACTGAACTAGTCCAAGGGGTAGACAGAAATTGTCCGGTACTGAACTAGTCCGAGGGGTGGATGACTAGTGCAGTCATGATCATTGCGATTCAACTTTAACCTACCTATCCTAGACTGAAGCGGCCCTAGTGGCCTAAAACAGCCGTAGCTCCCTTCTACACCACGATCCTGCTCCTGTTGGTAACTTGTAGAATCTCTGTTGGTTGGAACAGTGCACAGGTACGTTGTAGACCTCTGTTGAAACAGTGCAGAGGAACGTTGTAGAACAATGAATCTTACGTAAGATTTCGATAAGATATGACATAACATGTTACATCCCTGAAATAAAGACATATTAATGTTATCCTTTCGAAACAGAACCATTGTCTCAACCTTGACAAACAATATTTATTTGTTCTATATGCTAAAATGTCCATTCACTGGCTAAGAAAACAAATTAATTTAATTAAATTGATTTATTTAATTAATAAAGTCAACGTATTTACATGTATTAATTAGATATGTTAATAGTATTATTTGAAATGTGACGTAGATATTCGATGACGAAATAGATCATTTTAAAGTAACTAAGCATTGCTATTTTTGCTAATTACATCCTTTCAAATCTAACAGTAACTACCATTTATTTAAAAATGACATTAAAAAAATATTATATAATAGTAAATGTACAGTATAGACAATCCTACTATATAATAGACAGTGGTATATAATATATGTACAGTATAGACAATCCTACTATATAGAAGACAGTGGTATAATAGTATATGTACCGAAAAGACAATCCTACTATATAATAGACAGTGGTATAATAGTATATGTACAGTATAGACAGTCATACTATATAATAGACAGTGGTATAATAGTATATGTACAGTAAAGACAATCCTACTAATATAATAGACAGTGGTATAATAGTATATGTACAGTAAAGACAATCCTACTATATAACTGACAGTGGTATATATGCACTGGTGTATATGCACAGTATAGACAATCATACTATATAATAGACAACGGTATAATAGTATATATACAGTATAGACAATTGTACTATATAATAGACAGTGGTATGATAGTATATGTACCGAAAAGACAATCCTACTATATAATAGACAGTGGTATAATAGTATATGTACAGTATAGACAGTCATACTATATAATAGACAGTGGTATAATAGTATATGTACAGTAAAGACAATCCTACTAATATAATAGACAGTGGTATAATAGTATATGTACAGTATAGACAGTCATACTATATAATAGACAGTGGTATAATAGTATATGTACAGTATAGACAGTCATACTATATAATAGACAGTGGTATAATAGTATATGTACAGTAAAGACAATCCTACTAATATAATAGACAGTGGTATAATAGTATATGTACAGTAAAGACAATCCTACTATATAACTGACAGTGGTATATATGCACTGGTGTATATGCACAGTATAGACAATCATACTATATAATAGACAACGGTATAATAGTATATATACAGTATAGACAATTGTACTATATAATATACAGTGGTATGATAGTATATGTACCGAAAAGACAATCCTACTATATAATAGACAGTGGTATAATAGTATATGTACAGTAAAGACAATCATACTATATAATAGACAAAGGTATAATAGTATATATACAGTATAGACAATTGTACTATATAATAGACAGTGGTATGATAGTATATGTACCGAAAACACAATCCTACTATAAAATAGACAGTGGTATGATAGTATATGTACCGAAAAGACAGTCCTACTATATAATAGACAGTGGTACAATAGTATATGTACAGTAAAGACAATCCTACTATATAATAGACAGTGGTATAATAGTATATGTACCGAAAAGACAATCCTACTATATAATAGACAGTGGTATAATAGTATATGTACAGTATAGACAGTCATACTATATAATAGACAGTGGTATAATAGTATATGTACAGTAAAGACAATCCTACTATATAATAGACAGTGGTATAATAGTATATGTACAGTAAAGACAATCCTACTATATAACTGACAGTGGTATATATGCACTGGTGTATATGCACAGTATAGACAATCATACTATATAATAGACAACGGTATAATAGTATATATACAGTATAGACAATTGTACTATATAATAGACAGTGGTATAATAGTATAGGTACAGTAAAGACAATCCTACTATATAATAGACAGTGGTATAATAGTATATGTACAGTAAAGACAATCCTACTATAGACAATGCATCAAAATAGACCACAGTATGATAGTATATGTAATATATGAAATAGTACATGTATAATATATGTAATATTGAATGTTACGATGCGGTAATTATTAGTGTAACGATTCAAATACGATTTGGGCACACTCGTGTTCACACCGTTTGTCAAGTGACTACTGAAACGTCTGGTACAAGCGGCGAAACTACGGTTTGGGCACACTCGTGTTCACACAGTTTGTCAAGTGACTACTGAAAGGTCTGGTACAAGCGGCAAAACTACGGTTTGGGCACACTCGTATTCACACAGTTTGTCAAGTGACTACTGAAAGGTCTGGTACAAGCGGCGAAACTACGGTTTGGGCACACTCGTGTTCACACAGTTTGTCAAGTGACTACTGAAAGGTCTGGTACAAGCGGCGAAACTACGGTTTGGGCACACTCGTGTTCACACAGTTTGTCAAGTGACTACTGAAACGTCTAGTACAAGCGGCGAAACTACGGTTTGGGCACACTCGTGTTCACACAGTTTGTCAAGTGACTACTGAAACGTCTAGTACAAGCGGCGAAACTACGGTTTGGGCACACTCGTGTTCACACAGTTTGTCAAGTGACTACTGAAACGTCTGGTACAAGCGGCGAAACTACGGTTTGGGCACACTCGTGTTCACACAGTTTGTCAAGTGACTACTGAAAGGTCTGATACAAGCGGCAAAACTACGGTTTGGGCACACTCTTATTCACACAGTTTGTCAAGTGACTACTGAAAGGTCTGGTACAAGTGGCGAAACTACGGTTTGGGCACACTCGTGTTCACACAGTTTGTCAAGTGACTACTGAAAGGTCTGGTACAAGCGGCGAAACTACGGTTTGTACACACTCGTGTTCACACAGTTTGTCAAGTGATTACTGAAACGTCTAGTACAAGCGGCGAAACTACGGTTTGGGCACACTCGTGTTCACACAGTTTGTCAAGTGATTACTGAAACGTATGGTACAAGCGGCGAAACTATGGTTTGGGCATACTCGTGTTCACACAGTTTGTCAAATGACTACTGAAAGGTCTGGTACAAGCGGCGAAACTAAAACACATAAATCCCAGCTAGTCGACGTTTCCAGAAGACGATCGAACAATGACCTTCAACCAAGCAGGACAATTTGAATGGATCGAAACTAAAGGATAAACAACGAGATAACCGCGATAACTAGCCCCGCAAATGAAGATTAATACAAGTTACTGTTGGTGCAGGAATTATGGGTACCCGAGTTTGAAGGCTGTTTACAGTACTAGTAAACTAAGTGAGCTATGACAATTAATTCCAATCTCACAATTGTTTTCCTAGTTTGATTGTACGTTTTGACGCATTTTAAAATTTTATTATAAGTTTGAATAATTTTGTTCCTTGTTGGAACAAAACAGTTAAGGAATTTTGACTAGTTTCCACTGAGTGTCAATTTTATACTTTTATTACTCAAAAACACGTTAATGTTTCGCATATATACTTTAATGCGCGATTGAAAGGAATATTTTCTATAGATTTGATAAATTTCAGAATTTTAACTTTTGAAAAGAAAAGTTCTTATACATTGTCTAAAACAATATTTTATTGGCTTCTAGAGGTCGACGAATTAATTACTCGAACACGTTGTAATCCTTATGACATGTTTAGTTAGGATACTTTACTTTTATATTCGTAAGTAACTGCAGTGATTTAATAATGATTAAATCTAGAGTAATTTTAAATTGATTTGTTCCAACTAAGAAAAAAATTATTAAAAGCTAATAAATTAAAAAATGTATATATCTTACCCTACAATTAAACTAGAGATACAGTGGTGTGATTGTAATTTTCATAGGCCTCTAAGTTTCTTAGTAAGCAACATTCAAACTCGGGTACACAGGCACCGACAGAAGTCGATGAGAGATTACACTTTTCCGTCCCCAGTCGTTATGGAGTAATCAGCCACTAACGGGAAGACGTGAGCCTGTGCAGGAACTGGTATCCTGTAACATGTTTGTGTTGAACATTACCGGCCACTTAACTGCACAGATCGCCTCGAGATGGGGATCTCTGATCAATAAACTCATTAGTCCAGGCCGATCAGCAGATGTGGAAGAGATGTCGAGTCACGTGACTTTGGCGTTCAGGAGGAAGGACTGATTGTTTAAATCTCAGGATATATATATATATATATATATATATATATATATAAAAAGTCCTGACTCATTAACAATCCTCCGCCTACCCACTTACACAGCTCATGACACATCACGAGATAGTCCAACTTATGTGACCCACCTACCCACTGACACAGCTCGTGACATCACGAGATAGTCCATCCAACTTATGTGACCCACCTACCCACTGACACGGCTCGTGACACATCACGAGATAGTCAAACAAATGTGGCCCACCTACCCACTGACACAGCTCGTGACATCACGAGATAGTCAAACATATGTGGCTCACCTACTCACTGACACAGCTCTTGACACATCACGAAATAGTCAAACTTATGTGGCCCACCTAGCCACTGACACAGTTCTTGACACATCACGAGATAGTCAAACATATGTGGCTCAACTACTCACTGACACAGCTCGTGACACATCACGAGATAGTCAAACATATGTGGCTTACCTACCCACTGTCACATCTCGTGACACATCACGAGAAAGTCAAACCTATGTGGCCCACCTACCCACTGACACAGTTCTTGACACATCACGAGATAGTCAAACCTATGTGGCTCAACTACTCACTGACACAGCTCGTGACACATCACGAGATAGTCAAACATATGTGGCTTACCTACCCACTGTCACATCTCGTGACACATCACGAGAAAGTCAAACCTATGTGGCCCACCTACCCACTGACACAGTTCTTGACACATCACGAGATAGTCAAACATATGTGGCTCAACTACTCACTGACACAGCTCGTGACACATCACGAGAAAGTCAAACCTATGTGGCCCACCTACCCACTGACACAGTTCTTGACACATCACGAGATAGTCAAACATATGTGGCCCACCTACCCACTGACACAGCTCGTGACACATCACGAGATAGTCAAACCTATGTGGCCCACCTACCCACTGACACAGCTCTTGACACATCACGAGATAGTCAAACATATGTGGCTCAACTACTCACTGACACAGCTCGTGACACATCACGAGATAGTCAAACCTATGTGGCTCACCTACTCACTGACACAGCTCGTGACACATCACGAGATAGTCAAACCTATGTGGCCCACCTACCCACTGACACAGCTCTTGACACATCACGAGATAGTCAAACATATGTGACCCACCTACCCACTGTCACATCTTGTGACACATCACGAGATAGTCAAACCTATGTGGCCCACCTACCCACTGACACAGCTCGTGACACATCACGAGATAGTCAAACATATGTGGCTCAACTACTCACTGACACAGCTCGTGACACATCACGAGATAGTCAAACATATGTGGCCCACCTACCCACTGACACAGCTCGTGACACATCACGAGATAGTCAAACCTATGTGGCCCACCTACCCACTGACACAGCTCGTGACACATCACGAGATAGTCAAACCTATGTGGCCCACCTACCCACTGACACAGTTCTTGACACATCACGAGATAGTCAAACCTATGTGGCCCACCTACCCACTGACACAGTTCTTGACACATCACGAGATAGTCAAACCTATGTGGCCCACCTACCCACTGACACAGTTCTTGACACATCACGAGATAGTCAAACATATGTGGCCCACCTACCCACTGACACAGCTCGTGACACATCACGAGATAGTCAAACATATGTGGCTTACCTACCCACTGTCACAGTTCTTGACACATCATGAGACAGTCAAATCTATGTAACCCACCTACCCACTGACACAGCTCGTGACACATCACGAGATAGTCAAACCTATGTGGCCCACCTACCCACTGACACAGCTCTTGACACATCACAAGATAGTCAAACCTATGTGGCCCACCTACCCACTGACACAGCTCGTGACACATCACGAGATAGTCAAACCTATGTGGCCCACCTACCCACTGACACAGCTCTTGACACATCACAAGATAGTCCAACCTATGTGGCCCACCTACCCACTGACACAGCTCGTGACACATCACGAGATAGTCAAACCTATGTGGCCCACCTACCCACTGACACAGTTCTTGACACATCACGAGATAGTCAAATCTATGTAACCCACCTACCCACTGACACAGCTCGTGACACATCACGAGATAGTCAAACCTATGTGGCCCACCTACCCACTGACACAGCTCTTGACACATCACGAGATAGTCAAATCTATGTAACCCACCTACCCACTGACACAGCTCGTGACACATCACGAGATAGTCCAACCTATGTGGCCCACCTACCCACTGACACAGCTCTTGACACATCACGAGATAGTCCAACCTATGTGGCCCACCTACCCACTGACACAGCTCGTGACACATCACGAGTTAGTCAAACATATGTGCCGGATTTACTAACAATTCTAATCAATCAGGCATATTGATTTTAAATATATTTTAGTAAATAAATATGCTGTTGAAGCATCAACAGTGGTATAGCTATTTTTAATTTAAATATAATCTGTATAGAATCAAGCCAGTATATTTTTTCTTTTTCTTTTGATGTAAAGTAGATTAATAAATTAATATTTAAGAAGAGTTGATTTATAGCGTCTAAATTATTTATTATTTTAATATTAAAAATAAATAAATAAACAATATACAAGGTGTCCAGCTTCTAATGTTGCATATTTTGGAGGCTTGTTTGTTAACAAGCAAATAATTTTATATAATATGTGTCCTTTCTCGATTCGTTTTCTGTCTATGTGTCTGTATATGTTTTTTTACAAACATTCGAATATCTCGAAAACAGATTGACATAATATAATACTGAAAGCTGGTACGAAAGTTAATCTAAAGAAGACACATTTCATGTAAAAAGGCTGTATGTATAAGCTTATCAGTTTCAAAATGGCGGCTGTATAAAAATTTCAAAGTCTAATATCAAAAAAAAACTTCACAATTTACCCAAATATGTATACAATATTTGTAGACCACATTACGACAAATTCAATAGTATGCCGAGTTAAACGATCGGGTGTTAAATAACAGAGAATACTTATGTTTTGTGGCTGAAAGCATGTTATCTGGGTAAAGCGTAATGAGTTTTCTCTGCTATTTATCCACCTGATCTTTTAAACTGGCATACCGTTGAAATTGGCGTAAGATGGTCTATACGTATTGTATCCTAACTTTTTTGGGTAAAATGTGTAGTTTTTTTGTGTTTGACTTTGAAATGTTTAGACAGCCGCCATGTTGAAAATACAAAGCTTAGACACATAACTTTTTTTACGTTAGATGTGTATTTATAAGATTAACTTTCATACCAACATTCAATATGTGTGTATGTTATGTATTTATGTTAATTGGGTTTGATAGCTAAAAATAAATATAGACACACAGAGAGCAAACGAATCGAGAAAGGACACATGTTATATGGCATTATTCGCTTGTTAACAAACATCCTCCAAAATATGCAACATTCGAAGCTGGACACATTTTATATAGCCTAATGTAAAATAGATTTTAAGGACACGCTTACACTGCAGTAAACTACCAAAGTTTTGAGTGAATCTTGACACCTGTTTATAAGTACAGTATAAATTAATTTAAAAAGAGCTAGGCACAATAACTAGTAAAGTGGCTAGTATATTAAACAAATATATTGTTTATGTTTATGGAATAAAATTAATTAATTCTTAATATAGTTTTGCATATCTGACAATAGACCATACTTGAAATTCTGAGAGAATGCAGATTGTGTATCGTAGGACATTGATCCGTCCGAAGAAGGGATTAACCGAGATCCCATTCCTCACGAGAAAACACAACCCTTAAAAGAACATTTCTCCCATAAGAATAACACTGGTAATAGTTCAAAATAAAAACAGTTGTTAAACAACAACAGTAATAATTATTAGTTTTATAACTTTTAATGGCGTCTATGTCCAACTGTCGAAGTTCCCACGAGCCCTTTTAGTGCCGGTCCGAAATCTAAAAGTGTGTTGAAAGAATGCCAGACATTTAACTCTGGGTATGTCTAAAGAATACCAAGCAATTTTTCGCGATTTTGTAATGTTTTGGGAAAAACCTTATTACAACTTTATTTTGATAGATAGAAACCTAATTTTTTTTATATATTATGCAGAACTACATTTACTATTAAAAAACACAATAAAAATAAAGATTATAATAATCTAAACTATTTATATAAAATAAAATTTTTTACTTACCAAAATTTATTTTGTAAAATTCCAAGTTTCTTGTAGAAAATCATACTTTCAAAAAATTATTTTCCCAATATCCATAGTATTGTTCAATAGACCACTTAAAAATCAACTTGTGTACAAAAATTCATAAGGTTATTTTGCAAAATGTTCACATAACATAAAATTTAAAAAATATTGCGTTTTCAATTTTTTCAACTTTAGTTCAATATTAGACCTATTCACTAAAGTTAATAAATGAAAAACCATTGGACCTATAAAATAATGTTTACTAATTGTATTTAACTGTATCTAATTGATTTGAACACATATCATAAAACTTTATTAGTAAAATATACAAAACTATTTACAATATTGCTTGGGTATATACTTCGATATATACTGTGTTATATCGAATATATCGAAATATATTTCGAACTGTGTTATCACTTACTGGAGATCGTGAACGATCCATTATTATAAAATAAAACACTAAATAACACCACTTGTTTACCACAAACTCACACCAATACTAACAAAAATTAAACACTTCACAATAACAAAGCCAACTACAGACTGTCACTCAGTCTAGTCAGCTGTTGCATTCAAGTCATAGCCTTCTAAATCGGTGTCGTTCAGAAATACTACTATGACTGGAGGACGTTGGCAAGTCTCGGTAGTATACTCAACGTCCGTATATAAGTTCCCACGAGGCCAAGGAATGTCCCTTTGTATTTTATTTGAACAATTTTTCAGTTCATGTCTCGATTAAGCAAACCGTTACAATCTTTGATGAGTTTGCGCTTTTGATCAGTTTTGGCCTTTAACAAAGTTTCTGTAAAAATTGTGACAAATAGGTCACAAAAATATGTTTGTACAGCTGTTGTAGAAAATTGAATTCCCGACTTACCATTTTCTCTCGGATTTTAATTTCAACACTAAAAGGTGCTTAGATTAAAGATCAAAGATATTAAATAGCAATAGGGTACTTTTGAGAATATTCGTGGAATATCCAGAACAAGAGCTTTCCTTCAACTGCAGTGTCTGATGCAAACAAGTACAGTACAGTATATCCATTTGTATGCCCCTCGCCTACCTTTATAATTGAATTGGGCTGACATTTTGTTGAATACTTGGCTATATGTTGTAGGTATGTAATAAAAAGCGATTTTGACTAATGTGTTGTAGTTCCGAAATGGCCGTTTTAGTGCGGCCATTTTGAAATGTCAAAAATAGTGTTTTCTATTTTATTGGTAGTGGCTAAACAAATCATCACATTGAAAAATTACTGTGATATTCAGTAGCAGATTTGAGGCGTCTACAAATTTGTTCCTATGTTGACAACTTAGAAATATCGTGATTAAATAAAAATGTGCCGTTGGATGCTCGCCTTGAAGCAACAAATATCTATTTAAATTTTGATAATGTTATTTTTCATGTAACCTTGTAAATGACCACAAATTATATACATCGACACTTTGAGGTCATTTCCATCTTGAAGGCGTTCAGGAGAGATACACTTATGGCTCTTGAGTCATATTTAAAACCTGTTTCCTTAGAGCAAAAAAATATCCTGAAAGGTTGAGCTACGGAAACCAGCAAAGCAGGTGTTCCCAAACTTCTCTGTCCTAAGACCCACGCCAAAGTTGGCTCATATTTTCACAACCCCCCCACCCCCTATGTTAATATTGTCAATATATTTTTATTTCCATTTTTGACGTCAACAGATGTTGACCAAGATAAATAAGCCAAGAGAAAAAAATGTAGCCTATAAAAGAACTATGATAAAATTTCAATAAACTAACTCAAAAGAAGAAGCATACAAAATTACTTTCCACTATTTTAGTCTATATTTTATAAACATAGATTAAAAAATATAGATTTATAAAATATAGATTAAAATACTGGCGCTGGCCGAGATTGAAGGCCGAGGTGTAACGAGCGCAGCGAGTAACAAGGTGTGCACGCGTAGCGTGTAGTGGTGTGTCCCCTAGTTATGGTATATTTCAAGTACTTTTATTGTACCTACCAACTGATTTAACTAAACAAAAAAATAAATAAATAACTCACCCACCCAACTGGGAAATAACTGACTCACCCACTTATCTAACTCACGTATCTACCCACCCATATAACTAGGGGAAAAATAACTCACAAAACACATAACTGGGAAATAGGTAACCCACCCACCCACCTAACTGGAAAATAACTAATGTATTTGACCCAACCGCCGAACCTTACACGTACAGTGGTATTGACCCAACCGCCCACCCTTTCACGTACATTGGTAATGACCCACCCGCCCACCCTAACACGTACATTGGTAATGACCCACCAAACAACGATTAACGACCCATTAAACAACGATGGTAGCTCATATTTTGTGCCACATATAGAATCTATGCACATTCATCCGTAGCAGTGTCAAATGAGGGGTGTTGATGGTACTAAATACACGACTCAAAGGTATTCTGTGTTAATCAATTTGAATCACTGATTTTGACTATCATCCATCTAAATTAATTTTCATCAATGCTCAGTAAAGTTCGAGTATCAATCTTGATACAGTAAGTAGTGTGTTTATGCCCGACTCCCACTCCTTCACATAAAATAGCCACAACGTGCAACTATTTAGATTTAATTCGATATAATTTATGATTTTCACTTCATATTTAAGGGATGTTTCCATACATGTATGACAAGCAAACCTGAGTAGATATTTGACATAGCGCGAACGTTACCAGTCGTCCGTCATTCATACACATGTAGATTATTTTATTTCACATTCATGAAGAAACCGTTAAGATATTTAGAAACGTCTCTTCTCCCGTTGTTATAAAGACAAAGATTTAAAAAAAGTAGTTCAACTTCAACCTCGTCCCCCCTTCCCCGTTAATTTAAAACCAGGCAAAGCTAAGAGATCAGCCTCGCCGATTCCATCTGCTTTTTTTGTCCAGCTACAAGGAAAATAAGTAGCTTTCAAACTGCTGTCATCGTCATCGTCATTTTAAATCAACAATCCTTACACTTGCTGTTGTAATTCAAAAGTACCACCTTTTTTTGTTTGTCTCTAAATAGGTCTTCTGTATAGTTTTGGCTTCAGGTAAAATGATATCCTCCCTCTTATAGAGTCAAGTTATTTTTTAGTTTTAATGAAGATGGGTTTAGTTGTTAACAAATTGATTCGGCTTATTCTGTTAATGTGAAATAGAATGTTTAATGATGGATTATGACTTTAAAAGTTATCTCTTTATGTTTTGGAAAAAATCTAGTGATTTACGGTATAGTTTTGTTCGTTTTGTTGACGATTGTGTTTTCAGTTTTGAAAGTCTCATACTTTCAATTTTCAAGTACTTAAAATAAACAACAATGAGAAAGTGGGTCATCATTTGAGCCACAAAACACAAACCCATATTTCAAATAGTCATCATAATACTTACGAGTACAGATTTTTGCCTTCTCTATATTTACTTTTCAGCCACTTACCTGTTTCACTGACATTAGCATCTTTAGAAGCTTGAAGTAGACGTTGAAGCACAGTTTATAATGTCTAGTCGATGTATCCATTTTACGGCAATTTACACTCATAGTGAAAGAAACAGGACAAAATACGCAATACAACTGATTCGCGTCACGACTTCTTCGTGAAAACACACAATAAGCTTGACGAACACGAATTCCCTAAGTGGAGGGGTCATCAGTGATTGTATACTTGTAAAAGGTAAGTGGTAGGATCATCAGTGACTGCATACATATAAAGGCCGTGCGAGAGAGCTGTCATTATCGCATTCCTATGACAGTTTAGTGGGAGGGTCATCAGTAGTCGTATACTTGTAAAAGGAAAGTAGCAGGGTCATCAGTGATTGTATACATATGAAGGGGGTGTGAGAGAGCTGTCACTATCGCATACCTATGACAGTATAGTGGGAGGGTCATCAGTAGTCGTATAATTCTAAAGGGTAAGTAGAAGAGGGTCATCAGTGATTGTATACATATGAAGGGGGTGTGAGAGAGCTGTCACTATCGCATACCTATGACAGTATAGTGGGAGGGTCATCAGTAGTCGTATATAGGGTAAGTGGTAGGTCATCTGACTGGATACATGTGAAGGGGGTGTGAGAGAGCTGTCACTATCGCATACCTATGACAATATAGTGGGAGGGTCATCAGTAGTCGTATACTTCTATAGGGTAAGTGGTAGGGTCATCAGTGACTGGATACATGTGAAATGTAAGTGGTAGGCCAGTTAGTAGTCGTATATATATATATAACAGGTGGGTGGTAGGTCAGTCAATGGTGTTATATGTAACTGCTGGAGGGGAGGCCCCCTTTAAAACTTGAAACTCTCTAGGGCCATTTTGCATCAATCTAAATGGATACACACCAAACAGTTAAAATACTCTTGAAAGAATCAACGTTATTTTGCATCAATGTAGATAGGTACACTCCAAACAGTTAACATAGGCCTACACTTGCGTCTATTGTCATTTTACATCGATCTAAATTGAACACATCACACAGATAACTTACAGTTGTGTCTATTGTCATATTGAGATGATGGGGTGAATGAAATTTGATCTACAGAAGTTTTGTTTTCCTATTTAAAAATTAATTTTACTTAATTCTACATTATGTCAAATTGTTTATGAGATAGAAGAACAAAACAATCTTAAACAGTTTAGGAGTTATTACAGGAATTAGAATAGTAATTTCGTAATTTAATTGGCAACATTAGGGAATTTCATACCAAGGAACCCGGATTCAGAAGGTTTGACATAATTCCTCAAAGGTTTTCTTTCTGCCGTCAAAGAAGGACTATCATTATCCAAGCCATTAGCAAAAGTGTGTCCCGACGAGGTGTCGCAAGTTAATTATAAATTTGTTAAATAAAATAATTTCTGTATAGTTAATATATTTATCCACATTTAGTTAAAAGCATTCCTTGGGGTTTTAAGTTTTATTTCGTGTATAATTAAGTCAAATGGGCTTATTGCTGGCATTAAGTGTATAAACGGCGGTTGTAAGATGCAAAGTGACACTAGACGTCTTAGTGTCATTCATAGCATACAGACCTTCATTGTGTTTTTGTTTATGGTTAGCGTCCCAATCAAACTGTGATTTCCACGCTCGTTTACCTGTGGACCATTAAAAATAGCTGCTTTATTTCAATATAAACATGGTGATATTTATATAAAATTGGTGAAATATACCTTATTTAAATATTGTAGGAGCCTTGGTACTAACCCACCCACCTATATACGTATGGTATTGACCCACCTTCTCACCCGAACACGTACAGTACAGTACACTGAACACGTACAGTGATATTGACCCACCCACCTACACATGCACAATGGTATTTATTCACTAGTACACCCATACACGTTCGGTGCTAATGTCCTAGCTACTCACCCATACATTTATAGTGGTATCTACAATGATGCAAGTAATGTAATAACTTGGACCTGGAAGCAACAATTTAAATGGGAATATTTGGCATTTTATAAAATTACGAATCAGATGATGTTGGTGTTAATGTAATTTTTGATAAATGATAAATAACGTTTGAGTGAAAACATCACATGGGTGATTTTTATTGAAATGCTATGCTGATTTTGTTTTAGTTGAATATCTGTGCCTCGTTAACCCCATTTTAAAGATCGTTAAATTGGCAATAATCTGAACTTCTGTTAATAGAAACCTGATTGAAAAAAACCTTAAAATCTTTTTTTATTTTAATTTTAAATATCCAACTCACTGGTATTGTTGAACAAAAAGACCTAATAACTAAAAAAATTACAAAATTTTCTCTAGACTAATATTTATTATTTCTTTGGGCTAAACATTTAAATACATTGTAAGATGCAGCAGTTCACCTACAATAAATATTACAACAAATATTATTCCAGAAACATTTTGATATGTCACCATTCCAACCAACATATGCACGGATAAGTTTCCTCAGGTCTCTCACGAGGATGACCAGCGGCTCTCGCGAGTTAGTATCTCACGCTATTTAGGGAGATCTGTGGCAGTGAAAGCCAAGGAGGAGGAAGATGTGGCCAAGTGAAGCTCGCGTGAATGAAGACTCATCCGTCCACATTTTCCTCAGGTCTCTCACGAGGATGACCAGCGGCCCTCGCGAGTTAGTATCTCACGTTATTTAGGGAGGTCTGTGGCAGTGAAGGCCAAGGAGGATGAAGATGTGGCCAAGTGAAGCTCGTGTGAATGAAGACTCATCCGTCCACATTTTTTTCAGGAACTCACCCCGATCAAGCTGTTGGGTTCAATTATTTATTTTCAACCAACAATACCTTATAATAGACATTTTAAAGGATATTGTTTTAAGGAAGTTTTTCCGCTTAATTTTGTTATTCAATAACACAAGTGATGAAGTGGAACCATGAAAATAAATGAGAACAATTATTTTAAGAGGAGTTTATATTCTCACAAGAATCAATGCTTTCGATCATATTTCCTTTCATAGAGCCTTGAATTAATTACAAATTTTACTTTTAAGAAAAATGTTCCAGAATAAGTGGTTGTATTTTCATTGCTCTATTAGTAAGCCCTGTAAGTTTGAAAATTCAGCTTTACCGATTACAGCCAATCGGATGAAATATTTAGTCCGTAAAAAATATGTTGTTCTTTTTATTCATTATTCATTAGTAAGACGCCGATCGTCAAGATATGCGCGAATATGAGGGGCGAATGAGTGTAATGAGTGTAGATGAACGAATGTAATCAGTGGTTTACCAACTAAGGTCGTCAGAAAGAGATATTTATTAATGGCACAATATCCAGGGCAACTAAAGCACCTACAGATTTGCGTGGAATCCGAACCACGTAATGTTGGTCTGATTATCAGCTATCTGACAATCCTGATATTCTTAGGTACATAAATTTGAATGGGAATTCGGCATGTTGTAAAAGCCAGTTCTGTTCTAAGAGTTATTTGTACCATTATATCAATAATGTCATTTTAAGATAATTTTCTATTTCTTTAATTAAATACCTAGATTCATAACTGGCTTTTACAATATTTCGAATTTCCACTCGAATATCACTGACTAGTCACCATATCTGATAGGGTGGTTCATTATGCTTGAAACTTGTGGCGTCTTATTCGGAAAAATATGCTTTAAAATTATAGGCAGTTTATCATAGCCCTTCATTAAAACTTTTTCCGAAATCCTCTACGGGACTTCTCCCCTAAGTAAAAAAACTGCATCAAAAGTAAAAAAAAAAAAAAAACTTTCTACAGAGATATACTAAGTCTTAATCATTTATCTGGACCCATTAAGGAGAAATGAAGATGGTTCCATACTTGTTCAACACCTATATACAACTGATGAATTTTCTTCTTTTGCTTTGAATTGATTTATTTCTTGTAACAACTAAGATCTCAATGTGGCTAACCTAAACTGGAGAGGTGATTAGGTGATTAGAGGCCTTCCTTGAAACATCATTTACACGATTTGTTTTTATCTGATCAGAAAATTGTTAGCCTTATCATTTATTAAATACATATATATTTATAATAGTCGTTCCTTTATGTTGAAGGTTCTAACAGTTAGGCTACTAATTATTTTCAAGATATTGTTAAATGAAGATCACTGCAGTGGATTCTACATAACAGGAGATAAAATCAAAGAGAACGTGGATTCGAAATACATTAAAGTGAAATTCAATTGAAAAACAAAAAGACAATTATCTAAGGAAAACAAGAAACGATCATAAACGTTCATTAACGTTCATCTGATAAAGCGTCTTGGGATTGTTCAAAGAGTAGAATAGTTATCGTAAACAGATGCCAATCACAGATAAGAACGGATTCGTTTGTGGAAGGTTTGACACAAGATTCATGTCAACTCGGTAGGATATGGGATAGGAATTTAATGTTGAAAATATCTTAAATACATCTCATATGATATTTATTTGACGCCATCAAAAGTTAGATAAAAACACAAATACAATGAACACTTTTTACAAAGGCTAAGTGATGCTTATTGAAATCTAACATTTCAAATACACTAAAACATTACTGTTAACATGTTAATCCCGTAGCGGCACGGATAAACAGCTAGTTATATTAATAAAAGAGTGGATTAATATAAAATAACCATGGAAGAAAACAAGTAAACTTGTACAATCACACCATAGTGTGGCGGGATGAGATTGTATGTTTATTGTATACCCAAAGGCCAGCGGTCAACTCACTCGAGGATTGGTTGGTCAGGTACCGTACGTGTTTGGAGGGTGGGTTGTCAGTAACACCATCAGTGTTTAGTAGGCCTACGTGTTTGGAGGGTGGGTTGTCAGTAACACCATAAGTGTTTAGTAGGCCTACGTGTTTGGAGGGTGGGTTGTCAGTAACACCATAAGTGTTTAGTAGGCCTACGTGTTTGGAGGGTGGATTGGTCAGTAGCACCGGACATGTTTGGAGAGTAGGTTGGTCAGTAACACCGTAAGTGTATGGAAGGGTGGGTCGGTCAGTAGCACCTTAAGTGTAAGGGAAAGTGGGTCGGTCAATAGCACCGTAAGTGTATGGGAGGGTGAGTCGGTCAGTAGCACCGTAAGTGTAAGGGAAAGTGGGTCGGTCAGTAGCACCGTAAGTGTATGGGAGGGTGGGTCGGTCAGTAGCATCGTAAGTGTAAGGGAAAGTGGGTCGGTCAGTTGCACCGTAAGTGTATGGGAGGGTGGGTTGATCAGTAGCACCGTAAGTGTAAGGGAAAGTGGGTCGGTCAGTAGCACCGTAAGTGTATGGGAAGGTGGGTTGATCAGTAGCACCGTAAGTGTATGGGAGCGTGAGCCGGTCAGTTGCACCGTAAGTGTATGGGAGGGTGGGTTGATCAGTAGCACCGTAAGTGTATGGGGGCGTGAGTCGGTCAGTAGCACCGTAAGTGTATGGGAGGGTGGGTTGATCAGTAGCACCGTAAGTGTATGGGAGGGTGGGTTGATCAGTAGCACTGTAAATGTATGGGATGGTGGGTCAGTCAGTACATCTGATTTAAACTGAGTTTTTAAAGTGATTTCATTGATAAATTTGAAAAATATCTATGAAGATTGCAAAAGAACAATTATACTAAAACTTTAACTGTTAATCAAGGATTATAGAATATTGAAAATATTGAATAATTATTGAAGTAGACCTATTTAGATTAGGATTAATATTAAATATTCAACCACGAAT